>JAWRVZ010000105.1:2120000-2180000 GCA_037043235.1 Rhodeus uyekii | reverse complement strand
CTCTAAGCAGTAACTGTCAGGGTTCATGAATTCATTGTCTAGTTCTGCCTGTGTGTGTGTGTGAGAGAGAGAGAGACACACCTCGTTCTCATATCATCTGCCTTCACTTCTCTCCACTCTTCTCTTGTCCAGTCCTTCGTTCGCGGCCGTGGCTCCAGCACGCGTTCGTTCGCGGCCGCGGCTCCCATGTGTGATACACCTCTGGATTATCACTTTGTTTGTTTTCTACACTATTATAATAAATTCACTCATTTGCACTTGAATCCTTGCTTTGCCCGCTCCCCCCTCCTCCCTCCTCTCTCTCCTCCATGCAGGCTGCTCAAACCTGAAGTGCATTACAGTAAATTGTCAAGTATTTTTATAGTTTAATTGTCAATTATTAATTAGTATTTATATGAGATCTTAATGGTTATAATTTTAACTGTAATTAATAGGGTAAAACCAAAAAAATATTTAAAATGGTCATTTATGGTCGTGTGGAACGAATTAATTGATTTTTAGTGCATTCTTATGGGGAAACTTGTTTTGGTGTACGAGCATTTTGGTTTACGAGCTCGCTCTTGGAACGAATTAAACTCGTAAACCGAGGTATCACTGTACTGATGTTTTTAATATTACTCCTTTTACTGAATCAAATTAATGCAGCCTTAATGAGCATAAAAGACTCTCAAAAAGTACAGTAACGCCTTGAGATACAAGCATAATCCGTTCCAGGACTCAAATTGCTCGTATCTCAAATCATTTTTTCCCACAAGAAAAAAAACAAACATTCCAGCTCTCTAAAAAAACTCCCTTATTAGTGCTAATAACAATGGAAAAAACATGTTTTTAATTGCTATAGAGACACACAATTATAGTATATAAGGATTCCTGTGATATAAAATAAAATGTGGTTTTAATTATGAGTTCTTCCTTCGAGACAGACGATGCAGTAGCAGCTAATGGCGGCATGTGAGGAGGAGGAGGAGGAGGGATAACATAGATAATGCAAACACAATACGGAAGTGTAGTGTTTATTCCTGTGTTGTTTGTTGGATAGACTCAGAAGCTCATATTTATTATTATTGAACACTCATAACTCGTGCTGCTCCCAGCTTAATACAGGTGAATCACTCGTCGCCCCCGGTAACCTCCCGCTGTAAAACCAAGCTGCCTCTAGTGGAGATCATATGCAATTACCCATAAATGAGGCGCTTGAGCTGCTCCGAGTGCTGAACACCTATAGTGTCTGTAAGCTGCTCGTATCTCAAATATTTACTCGTATCTTAAAGCAAAAAATTTGCTAGAAAGCTTGCTCATATCTCAAAATACTCGTATGTCGGGATGATCGTATCTCAAGTTATTACTGTATTTTAAAATCTTACAGACACTTTTGAATAGACACACAGATTATATGTACACTCACAAGCACGTGTCTGGATTCAGAGAGGTCATCTTAGGAAACCAGCAGTAGTCATAGATAGTGTCTCCTTCTGCCATCTTCAGCACAGGACTCTGAGAGGACACACACACACACACACACACACACACACGGCATTAAGGTTGTGTACAGGATTTTCAAATATGTATTTTAAGCAAACAAGAATGTTTACACATTTGCATTTATGACTACTGCAAGGTAAATAAAGGGTTTAGATGTAAAACAAAAAAAAGATCCTTTGACTCAACATGAAGATGCCAGTATTACACATTTAAATTCTTTGTTCTTAGTATTTCTACATGGTAAATATGAAAAGCAGATCTGGAAGAGGCTGACCATCTCAGAAAGCATGTCCCAGCGGCTGCTGTACAGCTCCGACGGGAGGTTATACACACGAAGAACGTTATCAACGCAGTTTGAGACGATGCAGGAACCATCCGGAGCCCTAGAGAAAAGCGTCATGAAGAAAGATCGATCTGTGATACAGTCTGCTCAACACAACCATCATAAATGAGCTGCTTTCATCAATGCTCACCACTTGCAGCCTCTGAGGTAATTCTCAGCGGTGTGGGAGTATTCGGCCCATGAGCCCGTCAGCATCTGAGGGTCCTGACTGAAGTCCAGGCCTTGACTGTGAACACAGCAAACACATTGAGCCGCAACACAACGCTAGCCCAAAATACCCCAGACCCACTGTTCCCTTTCACAGCAGCTGAAGATAACTGTATACAGTAATACCTCGGCTTATGACTGACTTTGCATACGAGCAAATCGGTGTACGAGTGCGAGACATTTTTTTTGTTTTTTTGTGTGGAAAAGTCCTAACGCTCAACATCGTCACATGCATTTTTACTGGAAATATCCTAACGACAGCCTCTCACAAAGCCCATCACCCCTTCACTCGTTCATTCTCTCAGCGTCGCTCGGTTTAGTTGCATCATTCACCACAGTGATACTTTTATAAGTGATTTACAGCGGTTTTACCTCATGTTGTTCACATTAATTGTGATCACTATTGTTCACGTAGTGAAATATATATACGTACAGTACAGCATATAGACAATGACCTCAAGATGAGGAAGAAAGAAGGGATGAAATTCTCCCTGTATGCAATAAAACCCTCTTCTCGTCTCCTTCACGCCAGCAGCGACGCGACTCAAAGATAAAGTGTGTGTTACAGTAAATCGTCAAGTATTTTTAGAGTTTAATTGTCAATTATTAATTAGTATTTATTTGAGATCTTAATGGTTATAATTTTAACTGCAATTAATAGGGTAAAACCCAAAAAATATTTAAAATGGACATTTATGGTCTTGTGGAACGAATCAAGTGATTTTTATTGCATTCTTTTGGGGAAAATTGTTTTGAAGTACGAGAATTTTGAGTTACGAGCTCTTGGAACGCATTAAACTCGTAAACCGAGGTATTACTGTACATACTAGTGCTGCTCAGAAGAGTTGTGTTCTGGACTCTTCCTCTCAGACTCATCTGCTCCATCCTCAGACCGTCCGAGTGTTTCTCTGGTCTCTGCTCCGTTTTGATGCCACTCCACATCTCCTCCAGCTTCCTCAGGTCCCACGGGACGCTCCGCTTCATCAGTGTGATGGCAGGCAACTGACATAACCAAATTAACAAATATTTAATATTTCAAGTATTTTGAGGACTTTAGTTTCTCATTCATTGTGTTTGCATGGAAAAGAGAGACCAATAATAATTTCAGAAAGTCATACAGGTTTGGAATGTCACATTTTTATTTGTATACTAACGTATTTTCCCGCATATAACCCGCGGGTTATATAAGGGTGCGGGCTATATCACAATTTTTTTACACGTAATAATATTTCAATATATTTGTTACGTCCCTAAGGATTTAAGGTTTTTTGCGGTATTTTCTTTCTGTTTTTCTTTCTTGCGAGGGTTGTTGTCTCTGGCGCTT
Organism: Rhodeus uyekii; assembly: GCA_037043235.1. Classification (NCBI taxonomy): domain Eukaryota; kingdom Metazoa; phylum Chordata; class Actinopteri; order Cypriniformes; family Acheilognathidae; genus Rhodeus; species Rhodeus uyekii. The sequence continues at coordinate 2,176,644 of JAWRVZ010000105.1, read as the reverse complement.
GAACTCTTACTCTGACAGCTGGCGCTGATAGGCTGTCTGACCTGTCAATCATGCAACAAGACGTGATTGGCTGTGCTGCATGAGGGCGGGCTCTTCTCATCTCATCCGATGATCAACACCTGTAGAATCGCTTCTTAAGGGACGAGCTGCTGCACAGCGGGAGACACTGCTGTTTCTTTTTGTTCTGATTCTAACTTGTGTTTGTTTTCTTATTGTTTGAATTTCGCGCACAAGCACTGTGTTTAAATCTATGAGTGCGGGTTATATAAAGGTGTGGGTTACGCCAGCGGCTTTTTACATAAACCCGGCGGGCTATATGACGGTGCGGCTTATCTGCATCTGCGGGTTATATGCGGGAAAATACCGTAATTTATAATCTTAACATTGGTCATTTGATTAAATAAACCTGACATAAGCCAAAAAAGTTTGAATATGTTTGAACTTTTATGGAATGAATAAAGAAAAATCTTTTTAAGATTTTTTGGTAACAGCATTCGTTACACATCTTATACTTACTATAGTAATAAGACTAAATTACGCATAATTACAAGCAACTAATCCAAATTATAAGAGCACGCTGTTAATTATTATTACTCCGTACATATTTGTATAATTACACTGTAACAAGGGAAGCTTAAAATAAATATATCCAAGATGTTTAAGATCCATTTTCTGTAGTAACTCTTGTTAAACATCTTTAAGAGAACCAACCGAATATAATTAAATCGAAACGTTTATGGCTTGTTGAAGCACATATGGAGTTCATACTATCATTTACATTTATGCATTTGGCAGACGCTTTTATCCAAATTGCATTCAAGAAAAACATTAACATTCTAATCAGTTCCTGCTTTCCTTGAGAATAGAACCCATGACTGTAGTGTTGCAAGCGCCGGCTCGACTGCTTGTGCTGCAGGAAAGCTTATCAAACAGGAAATTAGAAGTGCCTGACCTTCGTCTGGGGTCCCACTCGGACTCCCACACGCCTCCGCTGAGGGAACCGCAGGCCCCTGTCCCGGGACTAAACCAACACACACATCGTCCTGCTCCAGTCGAGGCTGCTTCGCTGCGGGTGCTGCTTCCTCTCCTTCCTCCATCTCTTGCTGAAGGTAAGCCTCGTGAGGAGGTTCTCCATCAGCCTCTGCGTCCGGTCCCGCTACACCATCACTGCTTTGACCTGCGCCTGACATGCCGTCTTCAGCGGCTTGGGGAACAAACACAATTCATACCATTTCAGTCATGGAGTTCACATTGTAGGGGAATTACAGTTCAGACCCGAGGAGCAGATATGTTGAATGAAGAGCAGGAGTCAGAAGTGCAGTCAATAGAAGACATTTTAGTGAAGTTTAGTTTGCAGTTTCATCAGCAGAAGCTTCAGGTCTCAGGAGTTCGTAGGCCGCCCCACATACAATAACATTGTTACAGCAATTATACTCTATCAGAGGGTGCTAACTACACCAATGATGACGGTTAAATGATTCTGATTAGCATTCACACAACTTATATATAAGTTAATACCTTCAGATACAGTATTTTGCAGCACTTTGTAACACTGTAGTAAAGTGTATTATACACACACACACACACACACACACAAGTAAAAGGAGACTCTCAGGAAGTCCCTCCAATTAAACATCACATTTTATTAATTGCAACCCATTTATGAAGCCCACAAATTATCACTAAAACAAGTTTCTGTTATATGATTATCAATGTTACAAGAGGAACTTGCCAGAAAACACTTCCTTAGGAGTCCGTCACTAATTGTTTTATAAAGCATAAACTATAATGAAGAGTGATGAGTCAGGCAGGGACGTCTGGTAATCTCCTTTTACTGTTTATAACATCAATTACCACAAATAAAAAGATCCTACTGACAAAACTGTAAAGATTATTGTAAAGATACACATATTGACTGGTTGACTCTCTCTCTCTCTCTATATATATATATATATATATATATATATATATATATATATATACACACACACACTAGTATTATATCAACCCCCAAAAAAGGGGTTTTAAGGCAGGTATTCCTATCTGACGCTGTAGTGAGTCAGTAGAAAACATTAGTTTACATTCAAAAATTATTTTTGCCATTAATTACAATAATCTATTGAGATGTTTATATGCACAAGGAGTCTGACAACAGCCGGTCTGATCCACACACAGATCTGATCTCTATAAAGCATGCTTTCAAAAATAATGTCATAAATATATTTTATCAATTAACTTCCATAACTAAAACAAGTGAATATTTTTTGTGAGATCACTTTGCATCTAAAACAATGTTTTTCAGGTAGTTTTGCAGTTTAACATGGTTTCTCCGAGCGTTGAGGAGACGTTGCTTCAGTTCTTCTGGATTTAGTCTCAGTTTGTTCTGTTTCTTCATGTAATCCCAGACTGGATGACGGTGAGAGCAGATCTTATCTCACTGGATTATTACAATTAATGGCAAAAGGGATGCTTTGAAATGTAAACTGATATTTGCTATAGCAAAAGATAGAAATAACTGGCTTAAAAAGCCCTTTTTGGAGTGAAAATACTAACGTGCCTAAGACTTTTGCAAAGTACTGTGTAGAGAGAGAATTTCCAGTATATGTAGATATATTTCTACTTTTAAGCATTGAGCAGAAGCGACTTGCATTGCATTCAAGAAACACGTTGTTCACATCAGTTCTTGCTTTCCCTGGGAATCGAACCCATGACCTTGGCGTTGCAAGCGCCACTCTCTACTGTTAGAACTACAGGAAAGCTGTAGATATAGGCAATTTTACCTCCAGGAAACATAACTACTTAATGATGTGTACTGTTCTGTGTGTGTGTGTGTGTGTGTGTGTGTGTGTGTGTGTGTGTGTGTGTGTGTGTGTGTGTGTGTGTGTGTGTGTGTGTGTGTGTGTAGATTATCATATTAAAGTTAACGGGTTTTTTACTGTTGAGATGATGCATATTTCCTCGTGAAGCCAAAGACTCTACCTGTTGTTTCTTTAAGCGAATCTTGCGCTCTGGATCTGACAAATCAGACTATCTTCCGCAGTGTATTTATATCACTGAGGTTCAGAGCATATATACTCTTATATCGCTGATTTCAGACGACGGTTTCAGAGCATCTTTACTGTAAACTCACGCGTTGTGTTTATCATCACAGGGCGCCGCCATGACTGCGCTGCTCGCGTTGCCAGGTCACGTGACTCTCGCGAGATTTGCTTAACAGGTGCGGGGTTTCATTATAAATCATATTCATTTAACGTAAACTTAAACGTTTAACGTTAAATTTAAAAATTTAATTCCTCGATTGAATACCAGTATTTAGGTTAATTTGGTCTTCGTTTAAATATTTTTGAAAAATAAATTAAAAGTTCTGTAGAAAAACGTGTGAATGTTGATCCCAATCCCCCTGCTCATATACTATGCCCTAAAACTATGTAGTGTTTTTTTTTTTAAATCGTGTGTCTTTCATGCGGAGACTCTCCTCGAGTGTTTGCAATGATGTATTTAAAGGTAAATGACCAAAATGAATTAACAAAAGTCCACAGTGCTGTTGCAGATGAAACATAGCGTGAACAACACTATACATGAAAATTAATCGCTTAAACCCTAGTTTTCTAAACCTCTGTAGTTAACCGTCTATCTCACACATCCGCCATGTTTGTAGTTTTAACACTTTTTGTAGTTCTAATCAAATTCTGTCAGACGCGCAATGGGTTGTGGGTTATATTAGAAATATGTGGTTCTTTGAAAATACTAATTCCAACACGCTTCGATTTGGGAGAGTAATTCTAACTCTGGCCACTATTCAGGACGGCAGGAGATTTCAGTTATATTAGTAGATTTTGGAATAATGTTTCATATAGTCTCTTCGTTGGCCAGAAATGGCACCTCACGTCCTATTGTTTTAGCCAATATCCAAATAGTAAAAAAAAAACACAAATCAACACACAAGTGATTCATTCAGAAGTATTTATTAATTTTCTTCAAACAAACCAGAAACCCCATAAAACTATGATGATGAATATTCAAACATTGGCAAAATAGTTTCTTATGACCTTTTTTATTTTTAAATGGTTGTATTTCTGGAAAATTCAAGACATCCAACTCAGACGCGTGTGTGACGGCAAGGATGACTAGAGATTAATAAGATCTTACGCGATGTTATCCAGTCAATCACTTTAAGATGAACACGGCTCTGTGACAGCAGCAGTACAGTTGCTTTTCACACACTGAATCAATACAAAAGACAAACACGGATTTATTTTAATCACTGACATTTTAAAACTTTTTTTTTGCATGCCAGTATCTTTAGGCATATGTAGTTTAATCTGACCTGCAACATTACACTTCTAACCTTCTTAAGAGGGCGATACAGTACAAATCACATCTTTGCATTAGTATTTCTGAACACCCACTTCTACTCCGAGAGCAAAGGCCTTTTTAGGTTAAGCAGGCGACACTAAACTCTGACCTGGAGACATTTTTTGCCTGAAAACGCAAAGCAAAAACGGTTTTGACATCAAGTTGCATCGTCAGAAAAACTTACCCGGTTGCAGCAAAAACACGACTTGAGTGGGGATCATTTGTTAATCATTTCACAGGTTCATAAGCAATAATTTCAAGGGTTCCTTAAATAAAATCACACGCTATTATGTCACAGAGCTAGTCTCACTTTTTTACACATCTTAAGTGTGCCTTAATAGGCAGAACTGAACTGTTAAGGCATGTCATAAAAGAGAAAGAAATCAAACAAACCTGAAACTCCAACAGAGATAAGGTTATATACATTATTTACATGGCAGCCAGACTGAAGTGTAGTGGGACTGTGTTAAGCCGTATCAGCGAAAGTGTGTGTGTGTCATCGATAATTCATTTCTGATTGTGTGTGTATTTCAGTTATTATTCATGTGTGATTGTGTTTGTAAAGTTAACTGGCTGCGCTCAAGCAGAACTATTCTGTGCAGGTTCGAGATCTCATAGTTCGGCTGTTCCAGCATTCACAGTTCACTCCCTCCTCCTCGACAAGGAAACACGTTCCTCTTAGTAGTCCGAATATGGTGCCACTTCCTCCTGGGTTCTTCATTATTGACATACAGTCATGATTTCATGTGCTGTTTGGAATCTCCGACCTTGGGATCTTCCTCTGAAGGACAGGAAAGAGACGACGGAGACGAATACGAAGAAGCGGAGAGCCTCCATCCCCATCTTAAGATCTGGAACAGCAAAGATCTAAATTAAGAGAGAGAAAACCAGGAAGAAATATATATTTGAGAAGAAAAAAAAGATATCTGATAATTATTATTTTTTAAAAGGCAAAAACTTTTAGTCCTGATTAGCTTAGCGTTCGCATTAGCATTTTAACACCAAACCTTAGGATAATGAACCTAAAGGAGGCATATTCACAACAAGACTGGTTGGCTTTTATTACGTACGTTTCGCAGCTGAGAACGTGACGAGCTTACAAAATGTGTAAAGGAGTCAAAGCAGCGTAAGACGCTTTCCCAAAACACCTGATGCACTCATTACAGCAGAAGAATGGCATCTGCACTGATATTGGTTTGTTTATCCCGAGGTTATCCTGGTCAGCCGGATCCGGATCAGATGAAGGACCTGCAGCTCGACACGAGCACAACAAGAGGGTCTGCAGAGACCGTGACCTCCAGAGCCTCTCCTGTGAAGATCATGAACCCCGTCTTCAACCAGACCAAACCGGATTTAATATTTTGGGTGTCCCAATTTCAACTTTTGAGCTGAAAAGCGGTCTATATTATAATCCTGCTCTGTTTGCTTGTTGGTCAGAGGAGAACTTTTTAGGGTCGCATCTTTAGACAATTTGTCCCGCTTCTGGTTCGCTCGCGTCTTTAGTCCCAGTTTATTTAAATAAGAGCGAGACCAATCTTTACAGCGTCTCAGTCCTCTTGTTTAATGCGCATCAGGGTTCAGATGGCAGCGAGTTCACACTTATTCAAGTGAACCGCATCTTAAATCAGACGGTTACTGCTGGAAAGGGCTCAAATATGTACAAATGCAGAAGAATTTAAGAACTTGTAGGACATGAAGGATTCTTCTGAGGAACAGAAACAGTTTAACTGCTCGGGACAAACAAGAGACTCAAGAACAGCCATTACAAAATCAAAACCAGTCAGTATCCAGATAACGACACCGAATCAAGTTTATGTAAACTTTAGAACAGGGTAATTTTTTATAAATTCAGCCATTTTTTGGTATTGTGGACCATGTAAACATTTTATGTAAAATCTTAAGGCAGGTCTAAATAAAATAAAAAGCATGCATTTTGTATAATCCCTCCTACTTTGTTAAAATAATGTAATTTTGTGAACGTAAACTTTTGTCCACTACAAGAGTATGTGTGTGTATATATACATACACACATAAACACATACACACACAGTAATCCCTCACCACTTCGCGGTTCAAGTTTCGCAGCCTCAGTGCATTGAGGATTTTTCAAAAATATTTATAGGATTTTTTTCTATTCTAAAATTTCCGAAATGTCAGAAGCCGTATTGCGGAAAGCAGCGTTGTTTTATCGTGATGCGCGAGAGAAAAGGTTTCCCAGGATGCCAGATAAATAGAGAAACTCTCTCAGAGGCTTTGGACACGCCCACAAGCTCTCAGACAAGACACGTGATTGGTCCTGGTGCGAGATCGACCAATGAGAGCACGAGTGGATGTATCCCGTGAGCTGATAGGTGAAAATCTGCCAAGTAGGATCAGCCAATCGCGGGGGGTTCTGGTCCACATTAACCGCAATAAACGAGGGTTAAAACACACACACGCGCATATCCATCTAAATACACAGTTATTAAAATATCAAAAAAAGCTGTAATTAATCAATTAGGACCTTGAAGAAGTTAAAATAGGTTAAGAAGTTTTGTTTTAGCATTTGTTAGATGCTGATGTAGTCAAATGATTGCTAGGTAGCTGAACACACTTTTAACCCAAAGTACAGTAGCAGTTGTTACTTCAGGAAGAAAAATATTAAATAAAATCTATTAATATACATATAACCAAATTGTAATCTTACCAATCAAAAGGCCGTAACCACTTCAAGCCAAAGGTGAACTTCAGCCATGCAGTCAGCAGGTGGCGGTAGAGCTGATGGAGCTTATTAGTTATTGATCTCCAGTACAAAAAAAAAGAAGTGTCCTCCAGTCTTTTAAAAAAAAAGTCCTTTTCAGTCAATGAAATAATCAATTCCAGTCCACAAAAAAAAAAAAAAAAAAAAAACCTGTTGGCTAGCACCCTGGACCAGCAGTTTAATCCATTTTACATAACGGTGAACACTGTTGAGCAAATATGTTCTGCATCTCCACATTGTAACCAACTTTGGAGACAGTTCGTATAGTCTTAAATATCAACATTGTTCAGTGAAAATCCTGTCCTAACTTGAAACTTCCCTTATCCTTCTACGGTAAAGCTTGTGCGGTGACACTCAAAGTCTGAGAAACCACCAGCAGAAGGAGAATGAGTCTCGAGCGAGGGCGAAGCGTTCATCCGCCGACAGAAAGCGATCATCTCGCGCTCCCCGTCTGTGCTCTCCAAGCCCGAGTGAACGATCCTCACAGTTTTGAGCAAATGAAAAGTGCATAGTGAGGGTATCAGGGCAGTGCTAGTCCCTTTGTTATCGTTATGAAGATGGCGGCCATGACACCCTCAGATGGGCTGAGAAAAAATAAAATCACGTTCACACTGTCCAAGGAATCATCCGGTAGATCTGAGGTCATACATATGCTGCTTTGTCGTCATTCCCATCACAGATGTCCGTCCAAAATAATCCACAAAAAAATAAATGATTGGGGGACGAGGGACAAGGTTAAAGCATTCAATATACGCGTCTCAAAGTACCAAGAGGTCATCTGTGCTGTGTGATTCTGCCTTCCTTCCAGGTACATGAAGCATTGATGATCATTCGATTTCATTACAAAGAGAGATTAGTAAACAAAAAAGTCCAGTAAACAAAATATGGTCTAAAAAAAACACACCCTGTCCGCAAGATAAAGTACATGAAGAAATCTTTGATGTAATTCCATTACTTGTGTTCCAGCAATCAGTTTGTTTCAGTCAGCGAGTAATATAGGCTGCGCTCATATCCACATGCAAAGGAAGGGTCTGACGTCATGCCATTGAATCCCCCCCCCACGACAAATCGATTCTCAACTGCAGAATCGCATATTCAATCACCACAAAAAAGAAGAAATAAAGCACCCACAAAAGTCTGTGCGGTTTGTAAACAACCAAAACTCCAGTATGGAATAGAATATCTTTTTAAGTTCTCGTTTCATAGTCAAGAGTCTGTATGAACAGGATTGTAGAGGCAGTGTGTTTTTGCGGTAGCCATCGTGAAGGTGTTTCCATCAAGAACGACTTTCAGTTTCGCTGCTCTTGACGTCCTGCAGATTACGCTTTAATATCCCGCGTTTAGCAACTCCATCTACACCGTTACATTTTTGGAATACATTCAACTTTTTGTTTTTTTTAGAGAGAAAAAAAAAAAAAAAAAAAAAAAGTACACAAATGCACTTCACATGGTGGCAACTAAAAAAAATAATATATATATCCAAGGAAAATTTTCAAAGTGAACAAAAAAGTAGCAGCCCCAAGTGCTCTTCCTTGTAGTCCAATACTTTGCTTATATTCATATATAATCATATATAACATTAAAAGAAAAAATAAATCACATCATTGTCATTAACAACAATGAACGAGTAACAAAATAGTCAAACATTTTGTGTGCACTGCTGAGTGCACTTGCACAGTTTGTTGCGATCATTTTTTTTGTTGTTTTTTTTGTTTTTTTTAGCCAGAAATAGTCAAAACCTCAGTCACTCGTGAACAAGAGAGTGGACAGAAAGGCAATGTTAGGTCACATCCTCCAAATATCAAACACGTCTTTCATCCAGGCTACAACAGAACTGCACAGAGATCGGCTCTCGGTTCAGAAGCATGGGAGGCATGTGGGGGCGGAGCCTTGTGAAGCCACACCCCTTTGCTAAAAAAATAATGTCTCAATGGCAGCAATGAAGTCTAATCATTCGCCCTTTAGTTCTTAGGCACACATGTGGGGACAGAAAACACACACACACACAACGCACGTACCACAAGTAACCATTTCCTAAAAGTATACAAGATTGAATTAAGCTCAACTACACAAACGAAACAAAACGATGACGTGTTTTAAACCTCACAGAGGCAAAAATGAGGCAGGAAAAGACGTCCCTCGCACTCCCTGCCACAAAAACGAAGAGTGCTGGTTGGCGTAAAATGGGCTAAAGCTTTTGTGTTTGAATCTAGAGGTCTTTCTTTGTTGGGGAATGAAGAGCTGGTGAAAGAGGATGTGTTGTGCCGTTGCCCCCCCCCCCCCCCCCCCCCCCCCTCCCCTTTCTCTCTCTGTCTTGCTATCATTCGTTCAATTCAATTCACTCACATACTGCACATTTACAAGAGGAGTAATACACACAGCTCCTCCCGTACACATTCACACATTCGGTTCATAAAATACAAAACAAATTCACGCCGAATGATGAAATGGCCTCTTTTGATCATACGTCTAAGTAAGCGATTAAAAAAAAATACATTGTGCAGACTGGTATGTTTTAAACGCATGCACACAAACGCACTCATTCCGTCTCAAACATACATGCGTGTGTAGACACACACAATCACAAAAATATTCTTTTCTATTATATCTAACACTTTTTTTTATCTTTTTAACTTGCATTTTATGTGAGTGCAAATCTTCAAGTTTTATAATCAAAGTTTTTTTTATAATAGCTTTACGTTTTTTAATAGAAACCTTATATATAGATATATATAAAAAACGAAACAACAGTGTTTGTCTTTAAAGAGAGGATTTGTTTTTCTGATAATGTCTGAACTGAAACACGCAATGGTCCCCCAATCGCCACCGTTTCCTCCCAGTATTAACTCCAGTTCTGATTCAACACACACACACAGTATATGTATGTGGTAATATTTCTGAAGCCATACCACATAAATATACAATCTTCTCAAAAAAAGGAAAAAACAAAACTATTCAAATTACATCTTAATAAAGTGCATTAGTCTGAGTGTAAGGTGCTTAATGCTGTAAGTGCCAGAACTTTATCACCCCCCCCATCCCCCAAACACACGCACAGACACACAAAAATAAATTCACACCTGTTCCCTTCCCTGTTGTATTACATTCTTCTATTCCCAGCGCAAACCCACCCCCCACCCCTGAACTGATACCGTACTCCTGGCTTATCCCCGATGCCCCCCCCCCCCCCCTCGAAGCAGTGCACATTCAACTTGCGGAGTCTGATTAGGTGGACCCGCGGATTTAAAGGCCTCGTGTAGCTATTGCTGTGGATTCAGTAATCCTCGACCATCTCCATCTCGTTTAGACCATACCGATCAGGGCCACCATGGAATGAGTACCCTAAAAGAGAGAGAGAAAGAGAGAGAAAGAAAGAGAGATCAAATATAACAGATAAATTGCCAACTCTGTAGCCCACAGTTGTTTGGCTTGTGAGCTGCTTATAAAATGACCAAGTCAAAATGATCTGCCTACTATAAAAATACAAAACATTTATGACTAAATTGAGAATTCTTTATATGCTCAATATATGTCTAAGTCTCACTATTAAAGTCTAGTAATGAAATATGGAAATGGAGGAGGACATGTAAATGTACCAAACTCATATCGAACCGTGACGTTTATAACAAAATAAAACAATTAATTTGCAACTGGAATTTAAGATCCAGTCGGGAACGTGTTGAGGCGTCCACATCCTCTTGTTAAAAAGCACGCCAGTGTCTCCCACAAATGCAGTGCAAGCCGTAATATCCGATTCAGAAACAGTTGACTCTTTTGAACCGATTCTTTATAATGAGTCACTCATAAAGATTCACAAACACCCCGTCTCAAAAGGAACACTTCATGTGCACTTACGGTCTTGTGGACTTAGAATAGCCACCGTGTGTGTAATCGTGAAGTCCACGAGAGAATAGGGTGTCCCATTTGGCTCTATGGCACCCTAAAAACTTGCTGTCTTTTTTGGCTTGTGAGCTACTTGCAAAATGATCTGCCTACTATAAAAATACAAAACATTCATTTATGACTAAATTGAGAATTCTTTATATGCTCAATATATGTTGGTGTAGCAGAACTACATGAACCCATGTTGCACAATACAACTCTGTACTTCTTCGCTTTTGAAGTTAGCTGAGAGAAAATGACTGCTGTCCGAACAACTGAGACTTTAGTTCCTTCACTCTTCTTCTTCTCAATTCACTTTTTGGAGGGAGATGAGTGTCGTAGTTTTTATGAACAGTCCGAAAATGCCGCTCCACATTTCCCTTCTTCGGTATAGCGATGAAAGACTGGCAGATTGAGGCAAACGCACACAGTGGAAAATAAAAGTCCAGCTCTCACTCTGTATGGAAGCGTTAAGCTTTTGACTTACTTATTTTTAAGATAAAATCTCTAACACTCATTTTTATACCTTTCTTAAGTTTAAAATAAATAAATTGGAGGATTTCTCGCTAGCTTGCTAGAGTTTAGCAGCAGTTGGTGCCGTGACCCGTGTGTCAGAAGAGGTCAGAGGTCAGACTGGCTGCCCTGTACATCAATCAAGTGACATTTCACAGTGAAGGTCTACTTTAATTCCATGCAATCACCTGACACTACCTTTGCGATCGACACGAGTCGTACATTAGTCACGCGCAAGCTTTTATTGAAATGCAAACAAACCACCGCTCCTCATTCATATGGATTAGTTTTACAATCTTTTTATGAACCTTTTGACGCATCAAAGTGGTATTTGTGTATCTGTCAATGGAGGAACAGAAACTCAGATTTTATCAAAAAGATCTTAATTTGTGTTCTGAAGATGAACGAAGGTCTTACAGGTTTTAGGTGATGAATTGAGTTTAAGATTAACACGGTAAGATATCAGCTGATTCATTCAAAAGAACCCGTTCATAAGAGTCATTGGTTCAGGAATCAGAACGAGAGATAGATAGATAATAAATAGATAGGGAAGGGTACCTAAGATGCTTGGGTCAGAGTGCAGCATCATGGGCTGTTTCTTCTTCAGCTTTGCTGCCTGATCATAGGCCACACCCCCCTTCCCAGAATGCACTGCCTGGAACATAGACTGCAGGGCACTGGGGTTCATTCCTCGCACAGTCTCCTAAGAGGCAAACATAGCGATTCAAAATCGGATAAACGACAAACATGACTTGGTTCTGCCTATCATGGAAATATAAATCACTGTCAATACGGAGTCGGACTCGTACCTGCAGAGGGAAGTTGTTCATGCTAAGTCCAGCCATCTCTTTGGAGAGCTATAAGAGAAGACCAATAATTTTAAGTAGGAACACACACACACACACACACACACACACACACACACACAAAGACACATCTTCCTGTCACACACACACCTGCTGCTGCTGTCTCTGGTGGTTAGCTTTCTGTTTGGCACGGCGCTCCAGGAACTGTCTGGCGAACTCTTTGGCTTCGACAGTGTCGCCCAGATAGGAGCAGATAAAGTTCAACACCTCATACGGAGACTCCACCTCCTTCAGGTACGCCACAATGGTGGGCACTGTGAACGCAAACACACACTTACTCTCTCGCTTATGAAGGGCTAATAAGTGTAAATGACATGTCTTCACAAACTGAGGAATGAGTCGAAATACACTTTTCAGGACAATTGACAGCCTCTGCATTTGTATTTCAGATTATTATTTTCTTAAATAAAACCCTAATGAGAGAACGGCTGCTGTGCAAATCTTGAAAGAGAGACACCTTACCGTCCTGGGAAGAGGAGGAGTTATTGGCGGAGGTGTTGAGAGCATGCAGCATCTGTTCACACCAGGTGGTGAAGCCGTCCTGAGACTTCATCCCCTGCAGGAGCTTCAGCAGCCGATCCTCCTCCTCAGTGCGTTTACGGCCCCTCATCATGTACTGCTCACTGCACAAACACATACAAACGCTATAACCAGAACACACACACACACACACACACTTTGGATTGCTCAATCACAGCAATAGCAATGCCAAGGTCATGGGTTTGATTCCAAGAATACATAAATGTTACCATGCTTTTTTTGCTGCTTTTCAATGACCAGTTGAAGGAAAATAACCAACTCAAAATGCAATTTGCTCACAGATCAAACTATGACTTTGCAAGTTTTAAAGTGCCCCATTATGGCCCTTCGGGTGTCACCTTTATATAATGGCTTGTGAATATAAACAGTCAGCAAAGTTTTAAAGATCAGAGTGCATGACAAAAAAGTTATTTCCTCCTGAAACAAAGAATCAAATCAAACAATACTTACATGCATAAAAGATATGCATGGATTGAGTAAATATTGTAAAAAAAAAAACAACACCACCGTATTTTCCCGCATATAACCCGCGGGTTATACACGATTTTACAAACCCCGCAGGGGTGCGGGTTATATAAGGGTGCGGGCTATATTACAAATTTGTAACACGTAATAATATTTCAATATATTTGTTACGTTCCTAAGGACGTAAGGGTTTTTTTTGCGGTATTTTCTTTCTTGTGAGGGTTGTCGTCTCTGGCGCTTGTACTCTCACTCTCACAGCTGGCGCTGATAGGCTGTCTGACCTGTCAATCATGCAAGAAGACGTGATTGGCTGTGCTGCATGAGGGCGGGCTCTTCTCATCTCATCCGATGATCAACACCTGTAGAATCGCTTCTTAAGGGACGAGCTGCTGCACAGCGGGAGACACTGATTTTTTATTCTGTGTTTGTATTCTTATTGTGTGAATTTCGCGCACAAGCACTGTGTACTGAGCTGAACAATTATGATAAATCGAAATGTGAACATTCACAAAAAAGTTCATCGTTGGGTGCGGGTTATGCCAACGATTTTTTACACAAAACCCACAGGCTATATGAGGGTGCGGATTATCTGCATCTGCGCGTTATATACGGGAAAATACGGTAATTGCTCCGTAGAGCTCCACTGAAAACAGCTCTCAACTTACGCACCGTGTGGTTTGTTTGTGTTTACCTCAGTGAGGGACTGCTGCGGCTGTTCTTCAGCCCCATATTGTTGCGAAGAGCGCTCTGGTTCTTGAGAGCCTCGTCCCAGACGCCCATCCCTCCTCCCGAGGGGCTGCCGCCGCCACCCACCTTTCCATCCAGAGACCCGGCTGCTCCCCACAACGAAGAGGCATCACTCCACTGTAGAGCCAGACATTCATAATTCATTTATTTTGATTTTCAGGAGTGAACACCTGTGATGTTCGCATGCGTGTCTTACCCTCTGCTGTTGCTGGACTCTGTGCTGCTGTTTGTGCATTCTCTCAGCCTCCGGCTGGATGTCCAGGAGGTTGTGGGGCTTGGTTTGCTTTCCCAGCCCAGGGACGGGTCCTCCGCTCCACCCCGACCCGGAGCTTGAGGAACCCTGACGCGGAGCCTGCTGGAGCAGCTTCATCAGCAAATCCTGCTGCTGGGAATGACAAAAACAGCCATATGAGGAAAGAGATGGAGTATAATAGAGAATATATGCAAATAAATAGCACCAAAAACAGTAAATGCATGAATTGATGAATAGAAAGATCATAGAACAGCACATACAAATATATAAAACGAAGATTTGCATAGTAACAATGCTCATTATGTTACTCTCTCTATCTATATATATAAATACAATTACTGCTTCTTTCTTGTTTAAGTTTACTAATCCCAAACTTTTGAACTATAATATATTCGTTTTTTTACATGAGACTATCATACCTGCTTGCGCCTGTAAAGCTCCTCCTCCTCTCTCCTTTTCTGCTCTTCTCGTCTCTTTTCATCCCTCCGCTTCCTTTCCTCTTCCTCGCGCTTGGCCCTGAGTTCAGCTTCTCTTCTATCGTGTAGCTGAAACACAAGACAACACACAATGAGAACGGTGCGATTCCTCATATCACCAGCAGAGGGCATCAGCACCAACTCTCACCTTCTGAAGCTGTTCTAGAATTGGACCCTGAGTTGAAGAATTCATTAAGTCCCATAGACTGGCCTCACCGCCTGCTCAAGGAAAAGAGAGAAAGTATGTTTGTTTATTTTCAGATGAGGGTGTGTGAAGGAAAAACAAAGGGTGATTCTTAAATTGCCCCCATTAGGCATTTTTGAATATCACCTTTTCTATGACAGTCTGTGACTCTAAAAGCTCTGCAAAGAATTAAAGCTCAAAGTGCAAAACAAAGTTATTGTCTCCTAAAAGAAAAAGTAGATTCTGAAAGAGTCGTCAGTAAATCCACTCTCACTTCCTGTTACAAACCTACATCACAATCTATCAAATTTGCATAATGGCAGTCTATGCTCTTCATTGGTCGCTCTACTTTGAGTCTCAAACACCTTAGTTGTAGCTGAGACTGAAGAGTTTGGTTTGTGTTGTCGACATGTTGAGAAAACGCTTGTTTCAGCTCTGAGAATCCACATCAAAAGTATGAGGACTCATGGAAAAACCGACGCCATTTCTGTTCATATCACTGTGTATTAAGCGCCGAGGAAGACCTGATTTGGTAATAAGCATTGCGTTTCCAAAACACACTGTATTTGGCAGACCAATCATAACACACTGGGCCATCTGACCAATCAGAGCAGAGACTCAGAAAGCAAGTGTTTAGAGAGACTCAAATTAGGTGATGTTCAATGTATATTACGAGACAATTCAAGCGTTTTTGACCCTGGATGCATGCAAATCTATTGTAGGAGATTCCAGAACAAAACTAGCCGCCTTTAAAATTGCAAAACAGGGGCAATTGAAGCGTTTTGTGTGTGTACCTGCTGGCTGTGAGGCTGAGGTATGCATGTCCCACATGGACCCTGTATCTGGCACTGACATCGACCTGTTTAACGAAGGCATCATACCCTGCTCTCCACACCTACATGAAAACAAAACAGTGTTAAACATAAAATATACTCAGTGACTCTGTAAAAAGGCAGAACTCAATCGCTCACCTGTTGATAAGCTGAAACAGCTGTTGTTGCTGCTGGAAAAGAGCCGTGGCAGCAGCTAATTCCTGCTGCTTCTTCAGCCGCTCCTGATCCATATTACCCTGAAACACAAAGCAAGGTCAATAACACACAATAACCCACGACAGACATGCATTTACTCATGAGACACATGTTTAACTGTAATGCAAGCTTTAAAAAGAATTCAAGACCAATATAAAACATAGTATTGAGCCCTATTTAAGGATCCACTGCACATATTCAATGGAAAGCCACACACACACACACAAGCTTATGAGCACTTGAACAAAAATACAAACTAATGAACCAGAAAAACTGAATGCAAATCAACATAATTCCCCAACATTCAACCTTCCACCCAGAGACTCACGATTGCCCCCCGGGGTGGCTGAGGGCGTAGATGGGCTTGATTCCTCACCAGGAGGGGCGGAGGGGAGGGGCCGGGGGCAAAAGGCACACGCCCCCACATCTTAATGACGTCCCCCAGCGGCTGAAATCCCTCATCACAACCACGTTTAACAAGCAGGTTCATGGCGAAATACCCCGCCTGAAACCATTCACACATTTCCACTGTACTGAACGGACCTGAGAGAGACGAGAGAGACGGTGTTAAACTACAATCAAAGTGCTGCTCCATATGCATGAGTTGACCTCCTGTGAGAGAATGAATGCGTGTGTACCCTGAATCTCTCCTTGCGGGTCTTTGTAAAACCATTTCATGGCAGAGTCATGGGAGAGAGGGAGAGCAGAGGCTGTGTTTCTGCTCTCCTGAAGAGTCTGGGTGAAGCACTCTTCCTCCAGAGACGTGTCCTGGAGCGCCGCCACCATCTTCTCTGCCTCCTACACACACAAACTACCGTCAAGAACTCTTTCGCTAAAAGAAAGTGTGCTGTAAACAATGTCATTTATCAAAAGAGGGGACATGCTCTGCACGTAACGCTGCACATTTAAAGCTATTGACGAGAGAAAGTAAACTGTTTTTAGACAGACAATTTCAGTTCTTCTGTGATTGTCACTGTAACACATTTTGACTAGACAACTCTCTACCGTCCGAAAATAGAAGCAAATAATGTGCGAGACTTGATTAAATGCGATTTATTGCGTAGATATTTAAAGATGGCCATCTTGCATCATGAGTGCTTGGATTTATATGAAATGGTAAATTATAACATTAAATGCTGTAGAATAATTATTGATCCATAATTTCAACATTTACTACTATTAATAGTTTCAATGTTATTCTGTTAAACTTAGTTTACACACTATGAACTAACATGAACAATCAACGTACAATTGTATCGCTCAAATATTAATGCATGCTGTAAAAATGTATAGCATTTAGTTCATGTAATCTTTCTACATTCTTCTTAACAAATGGGACGCTTAAAGTGTTGCCATGAAACTTACATACATGTTTGTAGGTTATAGCTAAAGAAACACATTTGCCCTGTAATAGTTTAACATTTAAATTATTCTCTGTAGAATTTGTTGTGCAACTTATTTTCATACTTATACATTTCTTTTATTTAGCATATTTTCCTGGATCAGTAATGTTTTTTTTTCTTAATTTTTGTAATAAAGTTCATCCACTGCTTTATTTGTGTGTTATGTTTTTTTTTTATCCACTATGCATTTAAAAACAAACATTGGTTGATTATTCAGTTCTCGCCAAGTACAGACCAACTTAATTATTGGTAAAATCCACTATCGGTTATCATGGCGATTAGTTAACTGTATTAGACAGATTTTACTTTCGATAAAACATTTGCAATGTGTTCGTAAAACATGTTTTTATGGATCTCATTAAATAGTCAGATATTACATTATCTGATCTGCTACTCATTTTCTGTGGTACCTGTTGCAGGTGCTTCATGCCCTCATCATCCTCAATATCACCCCCCGGTGGCGGGAGGACACTAGCAGCAGAGGATGAAGAGGGAGGCGATGAAGGCAGACTGGAGGAGGCACTGGGGCTCAAATCTAACATGGCCTCTGATAACACTACAAAAAACAACACAAAAGTTAAGCGTCACACATTCATACAACGGTAAGAAAATCTATTTTAAAAAGCAAAAAACAAACATTTACCTTCACTTGGTAATTTTTTAGGAATGGAGGGAACAGGCTGAGGCTCCTCCAGGCCAGAGGGGGCAGCAGAGGGCACAGCCTCAGGGACAGGAGCAGGAAGAGGAGGAGGGGAAGGAGAAACCGGTTTCACTTCAGTTTCAGAAACTGGAGAAGAGTCAATGGCATCTGTGGAAACCAAGTTAGAGATCCTTGAAAACATCCTCATTTAAAATCATGCATTAATAAAAAATTAAATTAAATGAGATTGTATTTGGTGCAAAATCAAAATTCAGTCTGTTCCTCACACAAAGCAAAAACGTTAGTTTTTTTTCACCATTTCTGTTCCCACCTTTCTCGTTTTTTACAGCACCAGTGCCATTGTTCTTCTCTTGATTAGCAAAGTCCTCTTCCTCGTCCTCCAACCCCCGGAACTCAAACTCCTCTTCTGGAATGGGGTCTTTCGGGCCCTTCTAAGACAACAGAAGAACGTAAAGAAAAGAAAACCATAGATCTGAAACCATTAGAGACTAGATCTTATGTTCTCACCTTAATAGACATAAACGCTCCAGAAGAATCGAAGGTTCCCATTTCTCCGTCTTCCTCATCAGTGCACCACTCAGGAAGACCGTCTCTCTCCTCTTCTGCTCCATCGCTTCCTGCTCTCCTTCTGCCTCCCTCGTTCCCTCCATCCCGGAAGTCGAAGTCAAACTTCCTGCGGCGAAGTTCACCTGGACCAGGGTGTTCCCGCCAGCCAGCAGAGCGAGGGCCACCATCTAGGGAGGAGAAGCACAAGTTTTGGGTCTGTGCAATTTTTAAAAGTTTAAGTCTCATTCTGCATTAAATATGCTGTTATTCTCATGAATTGTCATACTTTGACGCTTTACTAAGCTAAAAACAGTTGGAGAGCATGTTTCCATGACAAGCTCCGTTTACACATGCTATACATCTCAGCTGATCCACTTACAAGAGGTCAGCGAAGACAGACTGTCGTTTAAGTCTATAACACGCATCAATAGTTCAGTAGTCGGGACAATGATCAAGAATTCAGACATTTTAATGTCCATTTCAATCACAGGTTTTCTCTCAATTCCAAGAACTGCAAGGCTTTCTGCAGGCCTTTATTGCTTTTATAAGATTAAGCGAAACAAATGACAAATGTATTTTCAAGAGAAATACATTGATATTCTAATCAGTTCTTGCTTTCCCTGGGAATCGAACCCATGACCTTGCAGTTGCAAGCACCACACTCTACTGGTTGAGCTACAGGAAAGCTAGATAAATACCGTATTTACCATATTGTACTTTAACATTAGAAATATAAATGTCAGAAAAGGTTCTGCTGCCGTTCATGAATACCATTCCTTATTGTTCTTACCAGTGCCTGAATTCATGTGATGTCATGACATACTGATTCATCAAACACACCCTTAGATTCACCTCGAGGTCGATCGATATGGAGTTCTTCAATGTAAAATAAAATATTTAACTACTCTTTTTAATGACGTCTTGTTACCTTCTCTTCGTAAGCCAGTGAGTCTCCAGCTGCCGCCCGCCTCTCCCGCCGCTGCCGCTGCTTCCTCCTCCTCCTCCTGTTCTTCTCTCAGCGTGCGCCAGTTGTCGCTATCAGAGCGCATGAACTCCTTTCTGCCAACTGGACCTGCTTCCTCAAAACCCAGCCGCACACCGTCCCTCCGCAGAGGTTTCTCAAAGCGCCGCTCACTCCTGCAAAATGAAAAAAGAGAGGCTTTTCATTTGCTTAATCTAGATAAGCAGATAAAATGTGACAAATTTTTATAAGATGAAATCAAAACAATGGGAATAATACTAATTTTTTTTTTAAAGCATTTGGTTTTAAAAATCGTAGGGAAATTAAATAATTTATGATGACAAAATACATGCTTTCCCTGTAACTCAATCAGTAGAGCATTGGTGCTTGCAACACCAAGGTCATGGGTTTGATTCCCAGGGAAAGCAAGAACTGATTAGAATCTTAATGCGTTTCTTGAATGCAATGCAAGTCGCCTTGATTAAAAGCATCTGATAAATGCATGGGTGTAAAAATAAAGAACAAAAAAAAAAGACAGACAGACAGACCTGTCATCCCAGCTCTGGCTGCGATGGATCTCTCGAACGCTACGACCAAAACCCCCGTCTCCTTCCTCACTGCTTCTTTGGTAGAATCCGCCTTCTCCTCTTCCTCGACCTAAACACACAACGCGACACTTCAGCATCTCTGCCAATGCATGAATAATTTACACACATGTGCACATAAATAGGCCAACGTGCCTCGACCTCCTCGCACGCTGCCTCTACCTCGATTCACCCCAGCAGGGGCAGCTCCGCCGCCTTTACCCATAAGCCTCAGCACAGCAACACTGTTGACAGACATGGAGAAATTCCTCTGCAAAAAACAATACATGAGGAATGAAACCAGGACTACACCAAAAACCGCAAGAGCGTTGTAGATAAAAATCCCTCTCGCCCCAAAGGTGTTTTTTTATTTTTTCCATATATATATATGTGTGTGTGTGTGTGTGTGTGTGTGTGTGAAAAATGCGCCACGCATAATTGTTTACAGCTTATGAAAAATGTGTCCGCCCCACCTTGGATTACTTTCACAGGATAGTGTGTGTGAGATGCATGTCTAATCAGCCGAAGCTGAAAATGCCAGGCGTGTAAGTGTGCGTCTCTCACCTGCTCCTCTTCAGTGAGAGGCAACAGTGCCAGCGGCTGCTGAGGCTCATCCTGCAGAATAGCAGCAAACTCCTTATCCTGCATTTCTTCAGGGACCTGAAAACACACACACACACACAAGACTAATGACTTCATCTACTGTTGTAACTCACACTTGCTGGACAGAGAAGCATTAAAGGTTTGTACTGAGTTGATCAAGAGTGAGGTTTAACCCTTCTCAAATATTTGGTACTGCACATCTTGAGTCCATTTTAAAAGTCACTTTGAATTGCATCAACAACATGAAGTGAGCAACCGAATCACATCACATAAGAGCCTTTCCTTTATGCTGTTCAAAAGAATATCAAACCATACAGTAATATTGTGAAATATTACAAAAGAACAGTTTACAATTTTCATCATTTAAATATAAAAATGTAATTTATTCCTGTGATTAAAGCTGTATTTTCAGCATCATTCTTCCAGTCTTCAGTGTCACATGATCCTTCACTAATCGCTCTGATACGGTAAAGACTTTTGTGAATCCATGAAACTTTTCTTTGAATTAACTTATTTTAATAATACAGAGATTTATTCATTTAAAAAACAGCTTTTTTTGTTATTTTTGTAACACTATTAGTTGCTAATCGCATCTAAGATAAAAGCTTGTTTATATATGTACGTGTGTATTATTATACACACGTATTTTATATATAATATTATTTTAAAATATATTTATTTTATATATAATAATATATAATTATTTTATATTATTATAAAATAATTTTATATTATATATAATAATCAGTTACATATACATATATATATATATACATACACACACACACATACATCTATACGTACACACACACACATACATATATATATACATACACACACACACACACACAAACCTAAGTGTAAGTTATGCAAGATGTTATTAATTGATTTGACAACACTAATTATGAAGTCTTGGCTATCCATTTAATGCATCCTTGCTGAATGAAATTATAAAAATAAAAAAATAAAATTGGCTGGATTTCTTAAACTGTTTAAACATCCAAAAGTAATTACATCAAATGAATCTGTTTGGTCAGTGCACACTGAATATTTCTTTTGCAATAAAATAAGCTCTGGTAAATGATTATCCCGAGGCACAGTCTCTACAGTCTATTTCTGCTGCAACAAAGCTCTGGAGCCGCTGTTGCCCGTGGAAACCTTTATGACTTCTGTCAGTACAGGCAATACATTTTTTGCATTTTCAAGTCTACTAGTGGAAACATGCACTTGACACACTGCATGCTAAAAAACATCAGGCCATGTGAACTCCACTAAAGATGTCCATTAAGAGACGACAAGAGAAGTTCACGGCTCAACAGCATACAAAACACTTGAAAACAATTTGTACTCTGCAAAAATTAAATTAGGATTAAATGTCTAAAAGTACAGTAATACCTTGAGATATGAGCACCCCGACATTCGAGTATTCCGAGATACGAACAAATGTTTGCTTTGAGATACGAGTAAATATTTGAGATACGAGCAGCTTACAGACGCTAGAGGTGTTCAGCACTCGGAGCTCAAGCGCCTCATTTATGGGTAATTGCATATGATCTCCACTAGAGGCAGCTTGGTTTTACAGCGGGAGGTTACCGGGGGCGACGAGTGATTCAGGAGTATTAAGCTGGGAGCAGCAGGAGTTATGTGTGTTCAATAATAATAAATATGAGCTTCTGAGTCTAATACACAACACGGGAAGAAACACTACACTTCCATATTGTGTTTGCGTTATCTACGTTATCCCTCCCTCCTCCTCCGCACATGCCGTCATTAGCTGCTACTATATCGTCTGTCTCGAAGGAAGAACTCATAATTAAAACCCTGCTGTATTTTATACTACAGGAATACTTATATACTATAATTTTCTGTGTGTCTGTCACTATAGCAATTAAAAACTTGTTTTTGCCATTGTTATTAGCACCAATAAGGGAGTTTTAGTTTTAGACGGCTGGAACAGATTAATTTTCCT
Organism: Rhodeus uyekii; assembly: GCA_037043235.1. Taxonomy (NCBI): domain Eukaryota; kingdom Metazoa; phylum Chordata; class Actinopteri; order Cypriniformes; family Acheilognathidae; genus Rhodeus; species Rhodeus uyekii. Next base: position 2,153,867 of record JAWRVZ010000105.1, on the reverse strand, counting down.
GTTATTTCTTATCTCAAATAATTTTTTCCTATACGAGCAGCTTGAGTTATGAGCTCGTCCTGGAACGGATTATGCTCGCATCTCAAGGTATTACTGTACTTTGGCAGCCACTAAAATGTTTGCAGTATTGTAGCTAATTACAGACATATCTGTTGAGCTTGTGAATGCAACGGCCAATCAATTTGTTCTAACAATGAAATGTTGTGAGAACATAAACGACAGGACAGTTCACAGGCTAGTGCTACATCGGCGCCAAGGTTTAAGCCTTCGCAATGTAAATATTCAAGCAGCAAGATGACGTGAAAGGCAACTCTATTTGTTCTCTAAACCGTAGAGAAGTAGAGTCTTAAAGTGACAGCAGACTAATATATCTGCTGCCTTCTTTGTTTTTAATGTTAATCAAACAAAGGGGGGAAAAAAACTCAATATTTTACAGTGCATAACTTGACTTGTATTAATCTATGCTTAATGTATACAGTAAAAACCATCAGTGTTAGATTACATTTGGCTACTATTCAACTTGTCTTTAATGATTTTATTTTTTTAGTTAGGCTAGTAGCGTTAGCTGTGGTATCAAAATTGAAAAAGAGAAATGTTAGCTTTCAATCTAAATTTTGTCGCACAAAAATATTTATGGAAAGTGTGGCAAAAAGTTAGTTTAAGCCCCTGTTTACAGTCAACCAAGAGGTTCATAGCGTACCTTCATTGATTATAACAGATTTGTGCACCACACGTTGTGATTGACAGCTTCAGTGACTAATGGAAACAATCTTTGCTTACTTTCTTTATAGAATAGATGTTTTTGTTTTGTTCAACTTCACATCGCAAAGTCTCTGTTTTTAAATGCGTGATTGTGAAGAGCAGACCTAAAGTTTCAGTGATTATAGACTAAAAAGCTTTACTGTAAATAAAAGAGCAAAGACACTTGGCTGGAAAAATCCCAATCAAGTTCCACAGAAAGAAAAAACATTGAGACGTTCACTTAAACGTTTAAAGTATTTGCTATTAACTGACAAGATAATTAGTCAAACAACCAATGGCGATAACCTAAAAAAATCTCGAATCACGGGCTGATTAAACTTCTCTACTAAGAAAACCAGACTTTTCATGTCAAGAGGTAAAGACACAGACACAATGAATACGGAGATATCAAAATAAAAATACGCCAACACAAACCAGATTGTTTCAAGCATTTCCCCACCTTGTTGTCTTTGACATAAAGTGCTAGCATCTCCTCTCGGCCGTAACGGTACTCGGCCAACTTGTACTTTGGCATAGCAGGAGAGGCAGGAGGGGAAGACACACTGCCTCCACTGGAAAGTGCTCGAAGCCTGAGAAAGAGAGAAATCTGATCAAAAGAGACTCAATCTGGAAACATCATTGAGAAATGCTCCGGTTCTGGCTATGGTCCAAGGACGGCCCTGACTCTACATCCCACTTTAAGATCCCTCACACCCCTTTACCATCGAGATGATGATGCTTGGAGAGTGGAAACTGGTCAGTTTTCACTTTTAACAGGCCAACTACAACAAGTGATTACGTTAAACACACAATCACAGTATTAAAAGTTCTGAGATTTTATAAACACAAACTAATCTTTTTTCCCATTATGAGCTGCTTTCAGTAACTCTTAGATGTTACACCTAACTTGTTAATATTTAATATTATACAAACAGGAAATTCAAGTAGCTGGAATTGCAGGGTCAGATACGGTTTATAGGAGCTTCACGTCAGACGCTTACAGTATAAACAGCTCGATCTGGTTTTGTTGTGTGTCAGTCTCACCAGAGTTGTTGTTTTGACAACTTTTCCCGCCTCCGGCATCTGACGTTCCTGGTTTAAAATCAGCCTTTTAGAGGCTAGCGTAAAGTTGTGAAACCACTATCAGCGGTGGAAACATGTGAAACGGCACCGGCTGACGCACCTGGTCGGTGGAAAAGGGGTTGCAGAGCTGTGGGTAGCTTTGTAAACTTTACATAAAGGCTACCCTGCTGAGATAAGCTGATGAAGAAGGCTTAGAGGCGACATGCCACCCCTGCGTTGCACATATCAAACCCAGGAATTCACTTTTGTTGGCCGAGGACCAAATATGCACAGAAGAGCCTTAGTTCAACAGAGAACCACGCCTAGCAGTTTAATTTCTGCATAATCATTTAGTGTGTGCCAAGAGGAGATACAGGGAGAAAAGGGGGTTGGGAAACAGGGAATGACGAGAGAATTATGGGTATTATTCCAAGATATTGAGGAGTTCATAGCTTGGCAAGAAACAGCTTTGAAGCTCAATACATTTATGCATTTGGCAGACGATTTATCAAAAGCAACTTTCTGAATTCTAATAAGATTTTGCTTTCACTGGGAGTCGAACCCATGAGCTTGGCGTTGCACGCGCTACTCTCTACACTGAAGCTGTTTAGAATAGAAAAGTATCTTCAAAAACGTTCCTATAAAATATAAACATAGAACCTATTTTAGGCAACAAAAACAAAGGCCGCATTGTACTGCTTTGCACTTCTCTTTATACATTTACATAATACATTATAAACAAACCTGGCATTCAAAATCTAGTTTTTAAACCAAGAAACAAGATGTAAAATGATGTCCTTGCGTCCAGTGAAGCACAATATGCACCAAATTAGATTTACTAATTAAAACGCAACAAAAAAACTGGTGATTATTATCAATGTTGAAAAAGGTTTAATTGTAAGAGAACAAAGACAAGAGAGGAAGTAAAACAGATCTAGCAACAAGAGGAGGAGGCACAGAAATAGAAAGAAAGGGATTTTACCATTCTGGGCCAAAGTTAAGTGTTTCAGCAGTCATATTCTTCCTTCCTTCTCAGAGGTGAAAGTCTACAAACAGAAACATCTTAACATGAGCATACAACCAACTCAAATGTGTTGCAAGCATACGTCCCATCATTAGTGCAGAGATCAGAGTCCTGCACGGGTCCTGTTTGGTAAACTCAACCCGTTCATTCCATACCCGACTATCAGGTAGAAAATTTATTTAAGTAATCAAAAAAACGGTCTAAGAAAAACAGGTACAAGGCCAAACAAAGAAACAAAACAGATACGCAACACCAAAAGAGGAGAACGTGCAGCCATTGTGTAAACTATTTTTTTTTGTCTACATCATGCAACACTATTATGGACAAATGTTAAAAGAAAAAGAACAGTCGTTACGGATATATAACATTGGGGATATTTTAGGGGAATCACAAAATGAAGTGTATTTGTGGCCATTGATCCTCTTAACTGCATAAAAGATGAAACTTGAATAAAAGTTTTAATCAAATTATATGCAGAAAGCGAGCGAACAAAGAGCTCTAACTTTATAATGCCTAAAGCTTTCAATCACTTTCGTCGTCGAGCGCGGAGCGAGAACACAAACAAGCTCGGTAACGATTTAAAACAGCTGCAAATCAGAGAGTTGAGTCGAAATAGTCTTGGTTATTGGACTCCAATAAGCACCTGCACCGCAAACGACCTTGTACATATTATTCCACCCGTTACATCAAATATTAACGTTCACCGACCCGTGTGCAGGACATGGACTGGCATAATCAGGGCTCCAGACTGCATTTGAGAAGAGTGGCATCTGATTTGGTTGCGCTTTTAAAGGGAGGATTTTAAATATCTTTGAAAAAGTACATTTAAATTGGAAAATATTTATATCTCTGTGCTGGAAAAAGAGAAAAGCACTTGAATTTCACTCTCAAAAGGTTGTATGAACAAAGTAAAAACATTTGGCCATTCTTTCCTCACCTGAGCGATTTGATCTGATGATTGTTTATAACATTTAAACACCAAATGTAAACGTTAAACTCCTAGTACCGTGTAATAATTGATTTTTGCAGCTGACCTTATTGCATATGCATTTGTAGGAGTTTCAGGTGCATATTTAAATAAATAATCATGCAAGGTGATTTACTAAGGTTTGCGCCAGTCAATTTACTGGTATTTGTGCCATTATTTACCGCCCAAAGAAACATGTTTTAAACCACATGCTAATTTGCGCTGTTTCGTAAATCCGGCCCATGCATTTGTTGGCAGTCTGGAGCCTGATAAAGCACTCACAACTAAAAGACATGTTTATATATGTACACACAGCACAGTGGTTCGTGTTATTCTTACCCTGTCCAGGGGAGTGGCGCAGGCAAGACTAGGCTGGACCAGGTCTGGGTGAAAGGGCTGAAAGGTGTGTGTGTGTGTGTTTCAGAGTAGCCAACTTAAGAGAGAGGCGGGTTATAGCTGCCTTATTCAGGATGTGTGTGCAGGAGAGCAGAAATACAAAAGGTCAGAGTCGGTAAGAGCTCTCGTTCACAGCCGATGAAAACAAACAAATAAAAACAACTGGAGAACAAAAAACCCTCTAAAATTAGTAATACCTGTAGGGCTGCAAAAACTGCAGAGCTTTGATACTGACGTCTAAAGTCGATTGACAGCAGGGAACAAACGAAAGAGACGAACAAACAACTAATTTGTTGATAATACAGCTGCCAGAAGCAGTTATGACCCCAATAAGCTTCTCTCTTTGTCTATCTGTGTGTGTCTTTCTAACTCCTCGTGTTGTACTGGCAATGCTGAGTGGACCAGGTCCCAGCTGGTGACCCCCCTCTTCCTCCTTTACCTGCAGAAGAACACAAACAAACAAACTCTTCAATATCGTGGACTACATGCCTCTACGGCAATACAAAAAAAGTGAGAACTCGTTAAATAATAAATGCTATATTCGCTATGTGATGTGATAATTCTTTAAGTGTGTATATTTAAGCAATTTAAAAATGATATAACCAATGTCCGAAGTTGTTTTACATACAACTTCTGAAAGTGAACAGCAGAGTTTTACTCTAGCATTACAGAAGCGTCATTTCAACATCAGTGTAAACCTAACCAAGTTAGGATGACGTAACAGGACTAGAATAATCAAAAACAGCACAAATTAAATATACACTGATTCTTATTAAAGCTACAAACGTTATTCAGTCAAGAGCAGTGCGTGACTTTCTCTTAGTCTCTTGTTGTTTCATTAACATTAATGACACAGACAGAAGCAGGTTTATTAGGCTCCTGTCACTTTAAGAGCTGCACGGACCCAATATATTAATACATGCACGCTTTCTTTCTCAACTGAAAGACATTACCGAGTGTTTAGATGCGCATTTTCACATAATTGTGTGCGTTTTCAAAGTAGGCCGATAATTGAGTAACCGGTCGATTATTTTGCAGATTAAGAAAGTTTTGAGTTAGTAGAAATAGACCTTAGCAAAGTCGTAAACCTTTCACGCATATCTAATAATTGCCATCAGTGGAACGCGCCACTACCGGTAAAATGCAATCAAAGATGCGTCTTTAAATCAAGTACAGCAATTTAAAAATCGAAGAACTGCCCTGATTCAAAGTCCTTTTCAAGGGAAGCCTGTTCACTTGGCGGCCATGTATGCAATGCCTCTGGGCAGCTATTTTGGGCAAGACCAAGTCCTGTATATCTGAATGGGGAAATCTCAACTGCTTGCCGAACCCACAATTAAATAACATCTTTCAATTTAGCAACGCAATTAGATGTACTGTCCCATAAACGTTTCATATGCTCAAATATGCATTAAAATACACTCTTTTTTACAAAAAATACCATGCGGTCACAAGTGAGTCTCTCTTGTTTAGAAGGCGGGCTTATTCTGCTATTTTGCACTTTCCCATGCATAACTAATATGAATGCAACATCTGTGCATTTAAAAGTATTTTATGCAATTGCATTCATCAGACGCTTTTATCCAAAGTGACTGTCAATGTTTCTTTAATGCAATGTAATTCTAATCAGTTCTTGCTTTCCCCTGGGGATCGAACCCATGACCTTGATGTTGCAAGCGCCACGCTCTGCTGTTAGAGCTACAGGAAAGCTTATTTGGCCACATAAGATGCAGAAGAACTGAAATCATGATTTTGCGCTGTTCCAGATGCGCATGAATACTACGATTATTGTGCCTAATAGCATTAAACATGTCACATGTATGTAACAGTCATGCGTCTCGTCTGTTCTTTACTGTGTGAGTGGACCTAAAACTTTTCATAATCTTCCGAAGTTTTAAAATCATTCAGTTATCGCATTATGAAATGCACATATCGTGCAGCTGAAGCTATTAAAACATCACATTTTGTGTTTATATCCCATCAACGTAGAAGACAAGCGTGCATAAAAATAATCCCTCTCCTTTTTAAAAATATTCTTAAAGATATTGTCGTTAAGAAACAACCACAAACAAACCCATATTGACTACGTCTTAGGAAACACACTGTCATCTTAAAGTATAGTAGCAAAAACTGTTCATTTGTGGCAAAGTTCACCTCACGTCTGGCAGAAAACGATATTTTTGGAAAGGGCAAATGCAGCTAAATTTAAGATAAAACCTTTCTAGATTATTGACATCAGCACTGCACAACTAGAGGAGTTCGAGCAATCAGGAAAACATGGAAAAGAAACATCCCAGGGGTTTCATCAAAAAACACCCAGAGATGGCACAGCAACAGAAATATCCAAGCAACAGAACAAACGCTATTCGCTGGGGGAGTTTGGCTCTTAAACATTAAGGACTACATGAGAATGCGTGTCATCCCAATAACAATTGACGACTCCTGTAACTTAAACCTCAATTAGAAATGCATTAGTACGCCTGAGAGTGCTCATAATTCATCGCCGGACTGCAATGTCACACGAACAGCTGCCAAATAACAGCTCCAGTGCAAAGAGGCGAGAAAACCTGATTCAAAGAAAGCTTTGATAAAAAAGACGATGCAGCAATTATATACACACACACATGTATATATATTATACACATATACACACACACTTGGGATGTGCGCTCCGGCTAATTTGTTAATCGTTTAAACAGAAGTTTTGCAATCGACTAGTCTACAAGTAAGAAAACCTCAGAAGACAGTTAAAAAAACTTTTAAATACATTACGTGATCTAAAATATTAAAACTATTAATCAAGTTCTAATCCCATAATAAACGCCGCTAGAAATAAAGTCAGTATTACCCAGTGCGCTTTCCTTCTGCGAAGCGTATGTGGAAACGGTTTAGGAATTAGACACTGCGTTACCATGGAAATGGTACTCTAAAATTGTTTAATAGGCTCCTCCCCTAGTGGGCGGAGTCAAGTTTTTATATTACAAATACTTTATATTCAAAATCTTTTCTAGTCTTGACGCATATCGTCGGAAAGGCATGAGTTTCAAGGGTCCATATTTGGTGATTGATTTGTGACAGAAGTGATATTAGGACAGAAATGTATTGATTTGTCATCAAAGCGTGTGACACACGGTGGATATTTCTGGCAAAGCGCCGATACAAAATCTCACAGGAACTTATCAAATTCGTAACAACTTTATTAGACATATGGCGTTGATTTAAGTCAATTTCGAGTAAAAAATATATATACTTCGTAAACCAATACATTTATATAAAACAAAAATATTTAGTTAAGTACATTTGATAGTCAAATTTACACATCGATAGCTTTTTCATACTTCATTTTTTTAAAAGTGATTTCATCAATCTTTAAAACAAGACCAAACTTTGGTCAATATTTCAAAACATTCTTGAATTACAATCATTTAAGTTTGTGTAGTGCATTTTCACTCACCCACATTCTCAGAAAGGGCAGTGAGGGGATTAAATAGATTTCACACACTTAAATTAATATTACAATCGCATTATCTGAGAGGTTATCACATCAATATTGCGCAGCCCAAACTTCAATTAAAATATTCTTCCTACAAATAAAAGTCCACTACAAATGATTTAAGATTCTCGATCGAATCTTTATGAATCCGACGGTTCCGACGAGTCAATAAGCTTCTGATTCTCCAAACGTTCGAATAGATTCATTTTGATTCATGAATCAATCAGTTCCGAATCAAAAGAACAAATCACACTTAAACATCACAATCGTGCTCTAACTTCGATTCAAATATCCTTCCTACAAAAAAGTAATTCACACCAAATGCTCGAGTTGATTTTAGATTATCGGTCGAATCGAACGAATCTTTACGAATCCGACGGTTCTTGATTCAACGAGTCAATAAGCTTCTGATGCGCCAACCGTTTAAATAGATTCATGAACCAATCAGTTCCGACTCGACAAAACAAGTCGCTCAGGGAACTGGACACAACCTCACTAACTAACGAACTTAATCCGCATTAGACCGTTCACATTCGACGTGTTAAACACAAACAGGCACCTTTAGCGGGCGTACGTTTTGTAACAGTAAAGATGTCGCTTTTCGTTGAATGACAGTAGAGGCGGATTGACGTCGATCGGTGGAGTTTGGAGGGGCTTCACGTGCACACTCCCCCCTCGCCGTGCAACCCTCCAAAATCCACTCCGCTGCTTCCCGCGGCCTTCAACCCTCATATATAAACCTTCATATACAAAACAGCACACGAGTCCTGCTGGCCTCTCAACGGTCGAACAGGCGTTTGCCGCTCGTGCACACCGTCCTTCCCCTCCCAAGCGCGCATAAAACTGAACGCAACACCCATCTGCCATTAAACGCGAGGAGCGCGAGCGACTCTCTCACCGTCGATGCGCTTTCACTGTCCGCTCGCTCCAGATCTTCACTTTGGATGCATGTGCGGCTGTTTGCGTCCTGCGCTCCTCCTCGAGAATCGTCCTCCGTCTCGCGGTTTTGTCTCTGTCCCTCTCCAACGGTCGCTGCGTGTTGATGTGTTGATGCTCTTGTTGTTTGTGTTTTAGGGAAGATGGCCGTCCTACTCGCTCGCACCACGTGACCGTAGCGTCAATGAGCGTGACGACAGCGACCCCTGACGGAACACTCGGAACGCTGTACATAATAAAAGTCGCAATGCATAAAGTAACATTAAAATAAAACAAGTAAATATTTTTTTTCGCTAAAATAAGTGGACCGAATCAACCGGGAAAACGTTAAATACGCTTTAAAGGCGTCTGCAAAAAGCATACATGGAAATATGAATATAAATAAGTAATTGCTTTACTTAACTACTTTGTGTGAAAAGTAATGTGTTACGTTACTTTTTCTCACTTGGTTTGATTTTTTTATCTATGTAATAATTTATTTTCTATTTCGACCCCTGACACATAATAAAAGTAGCATGGGATGGGCCACAGTACCAAAAAACACTTCAATAAATATAATTTTTTCGCTAAAATAAGTGGACCGGAGAAAAGCGTTAAAATGCGTTATAAAAGCGTCTGCCAAAAGCATGGAAATATAAATTGTAATATAAATAGATAACATATAACAATGATAGATAGATAGATAGATAGATAGATAGATAGATAGATAGATAGATAGATAGATAGATAGATAGATAGATAGATAGATAGATAGATAGATAGATAGATAGATAGATAGATAGATAGATACATAGATAGATAGATACATAGATAGATACATAGATAGATACATAGATAGATACATAGAAAACAGAACCAGCCAGAACCCCATCAGATCCATTAATGCTCACACACACACACACACACACACACTCACACACACTCACTCATAATGCTTTGCGTGTGTATAATACGTATATATTTAGACATGTGTATATATAAATTTATTTTGTCCTAATTTAACTTTAAAATCATTTTATTTATTTACTTAAGATAATTTTTATTTTATCTTATTATTTATTTAATTTCTATTCTTTATTTTCATTCTTTCTCATATACTGTTCCATGTTCATGTTCATGTGTTCCATTTTCTGTCTCAATGCTCTGGCAATACAAAATGTATCTGTTTTGTCATGCCAATAAAGCTTTTGAAATTACATAGAAAACAAACCTTGGCAAGAGAACCAGGATAATCAATCTCCTGTCCCAGAACCAACACAACCACCGATTCAAATAATAATGTTTTAATTCAAGAAAATTATTTATTTTAAATCACAATAAAGATAATAAATAACTCATGAGAAAAATAAGAATGATCAAATATAGGGCAAAGTAGCTTCAGGGGAGGGATGGGCCACAGTACCAAAAAACACTTAAATAAATACAAATACAACACATACATAAATGCAGCACACCGCAATAAATAAAAACAAGTCATCGGATGTAACACATGGCATATATCACAATTTAAATAAATGAAACAAATAATATAAATGTGAAGACAGCTGGAACGGAACACGACTTTTATTTTGAAATGCTCGTGAACGTGCAGGTGTTGGTGGTTCCGCGAACATGGAGGCGGTTGTGTCGGATATAGTGGCACCAGAAGATCTAAAGGTAAAGCGTTTTCTCTCCTTTAACGACCGTTAATTTAAAACGACATCGATGTCGCCTTGATAGCAAGGCTGTGTGTGGCGAAATCACCGATGTGAGCTTATAATCGGGAGTTTTGTATTGACGCAGTTCTTCAACAACAACAACAATAACAAAAACAACGAATATGTTTCACTGATGTATGATTCATATCATATCAAATCATATATTGATATGATGCCCTGTAAGTTATTGACTTGTGTAAGAGTAGACCTGCTGTTATAAAGCCAATTGTTTTTAGGGATAAAACACTCATTTCATTAGTTTAGTGTGTTTAATGTTGTTTCACCACATAAATCTTTCTTCTGTGCTTCAATTCACGATGGAGGTAAAAGTCTTTCTCATGGGTGTTGTGTCAAAGTTAGTGTGTGTTTGCCCGTCAGGGGGAGCACGTGATCCTGACATCATCATCCTCATTCCCATCTGATCTCATTCCCACTGATGGGACATTTTGTCTTCCAGAGGTTTGAGAAGAAGTACAACGCAGAGCTGGTGAAAGGACCCGTGTCGAAGGAAACCTCTTTTGAGTACGCCTGGTGTTTGATCCGGAGCAAGTACACAAATGACATCGGAAAAGGCATTCAGCTTCTGGAAGGTCGGGGGTTTCGGCATGTCTTCGTTTTTGTTAACGGGACGGTTCACCCAAAAAGTGAAAATGTTGTTCCAAACCGGAGTGAGTTTCTTTCTTCTGTTGAAGACAAAGGAAGATATTTAGAAGAATGTTGGGAATCGATCGGTCGACGGCACCCATTGACTTCCATGGTAGGAATTAAAATACAATGGAAGTCAATAAGTGCCGTCGACTTATTGACTCCCAAAATTCATCTAAATATCTTCCATTGTCTTCAATAAAGTACAGAAACTCACACAGGTTTAAAACGACGTAAGAGTGAACAAATGATGACACAAATTTCACTTGTGGGTGAAATGTTCTTGTTTTTAAATTCGGTTTTCTGTTCCAGAACTGGTTCATACAAGCAAAAAAGACGATCACAGAGATTTTCTCTTCTACCTTGCCGTTGCAAACTACAGACTGAAGGTGGGTCAATGTTTTCCCGAACAAATCCAGTTTATAATCCGGGATGATGTTCTCACTGCTAAAAATATTTCCTTTTTTATACCGCATACCTTTGTCGTCTAATTAAATCAGTGTTCCTGGAAGCCTATGATTTTACTAGATCATTTCATTTAGTCACTATAAGTCACGTCATCATATAAACATATAATGTATAAACATATAATGTATAATGCTAGAGGTCAATCTCTCCAAACTTGTCGAATGCGTCCTGCTCGTGTTTTGAGCCAAAATTTTATTTTCTTTAAAAACATGTTGTCTTTTATGCTCACAAAGGCTGCATTTATTTGATCAGAAATGCAGTAAAAACTGTGAAATATTATTAGAATTTAAAATAACTGTTTTCTATTTGAATATATTTTAAATTGTAATTTATTCCTGTGATTTAAAGCTGTATTTTCAGCATCATTCCTCAGTCTTCAGTGTCACATGATCCTCATAAATCAAAGAAAACGAGACGTCCAGAAATGCGTCTTATTGCAGGGCCTCCAGAAACAGCTTTTGAGAGTATTTGGATGATATTGAATTTAAAAAAAGTAATCTCTCTCCCTTTTGCTTTGCTCTTTTCCACCCTGCTTCAATCTTTTCTTCTCTCAGGAGTACGAGAAAGCACTGAAGTACATTCGCACTCTTCTGAAGAACGAACCCGGTAACAAACAGGCCCTGGAACTGGAGAAACTCATCAACAATGCGCTAAAAAAAGGTAAGATTCGGCGGCAGGCAAGAAAAACCCCTCAAGTTGTTTCCAAACCCGTTTATGAATGTTTTTCTTCTGCTGAACACAAAAGAAGAAATTTGAAAGAATGTCAGTAACCAAACGAGTCGACGGTCCCATTGACTTGCATTGGGTTTTTTCTCTACTGTGGCGGTCAAAAGCTTTAGTTTGGTTACGGACATTATTCAGAATGTATTTTTTGTGTTCAGCCGGAGAAAGAAACTCGTAGATGTTTGGAACAACATGACAGTGAACAAATGACAGGATTTTAATTTTTAGGTGAATTATCCTTTTAAATGTGACTCACAACCCTAAAAAGTTGCATTAAATTGTCTTTACTATCAAGAAAGTCTTTACTATTTACATGTGTAAATATTTTACATTGCTAAATAAGTGCTGTTTTTATTTTCTTACGTTATTTCTTTCTCCTGTTCATCAATTTCACCCCCCCCCCAAATATTAAGCAGTGCAACTGATTTCAACACGAATGATTTTAAGAAATAACAAATCAGCATATTAGAATAATGTGAAGCTCGTTGAAACGGCTGCTGAAAATTCAGCTTTGCATCTCAGGAATAAATTACGTTTTAAATAGAAAATATATATATTTATATTTAATATATTTAAATATATTTTCTATTTAATATATTTAAATAGAAAAGCGTTATTTAAAATTAATTTGAGAGTATTAATACAGTATTAATCAGAATTTGGCAATATTAGGATTGGTGTTGATTATTATTAATTAGGTATTGAGTCCTGTAAACAAAAACAACAACAAGCTTTATTTATTTACTTACCGAAGTAGACCAAAGTGCTGTACAGAAAAATTAAAATAATAAAACATTTTAAAAAGTCACAATGTCAACTTCTAGTGATAAAAGCAAGGAGAAAAGGTGGATTTTTAGGAGAGATTTAACATGAAACATTGAAGTGGCCCGTCTAATGTGTTGTGGCGGGTCATTTCATAGTTTTGGTGCTATTGTTATTTACATTAATGTCCCGCATCGATGGACTTCGAGATCGATCATGACATAAAATCGATCTTGAAGTCCAAGATATACACACACACACACACACACACACACACATACACGTGTATATATAAAAACACGCACACAACAGACTTAACATTGAAACCTCTTGATTCTGTAGTCTTATTATAGTATTTTTAACCCCCCAAAAAAATAATAATATACGTGTGTGTGTGTATATATATAATATGAATAAAAAGTATTAGACAGAACATTGTCCAAATAATTGTCAGTCGCACCATCAAAACCAGTGTTGATGAAAGTTACTCTCAGAGATGCATAACTCCCTAAAAGCGTACTAATTGTGTTACTTAGTTACTTTTTATTGAAAGTAATCTCTTACATGACTTGCGTGTTTTCATCTGGGCTGAGCCTGTTTCTTTTTTAATTACCAAATTTTTGGCAAATGTAAAGGCCCTTTCAGAACACAAGTGAAATGAATAATCCTCAAACTCCCATCAGTTCAGTAGAAAGTGCCGCTCAAACTGCAGAAGAATAGTTTTTGCTTTTTAGTAAGGCTGAAGGTCATCGAAGGTCAACAACAAGACATTGGTTAATAAAGTGAGATTAAATGCATAAATTATATTGCCGCAATTCAACATTTATGGCTTGCTTTTCACAGTTTTTTATTCATTCTGAGGAACACTGAATGTGTTTTTGTGCAGGTGAGATGAGTAAATGCTCACATTAGTCTTGAGCTACAATAACCTCATGTTCACACACACACACACCTCTGCACTTACTCATGATTTCTCTCAACATGAGCACAGAAGACTGTCAGTCAAAACATGTGCAAACACAGTAAAGTAACTCAGGTATTTTGATGTAAATTTAAAATGCATTACTTTTCTAGTTAGTTGAATTAAGTAATCTGATCACGCAACTCATGCGTTGATCCCAACACTGCATTTAACGATTTCATGAGTTTTCTGATGTCTGTGTGTGTGTATGTGTGTGTAATCATGCAGGATTAGATGTACACACTCAATGTTGCATTAAAGATACAAGTGTAACAGATGCAACAGCAACACCACAGGCAATGGTAAATGCATCTAAGCTTATAAGTGATCTCCTCTTCTTCTTTTCAGATGGTTTAGTTGGCATGGCGATCGTCGGCGGTATCGGATTAGGTGTGGCCGGATTGGCTGGGCTTATTGGTTTGGCCGTGTCCAAAGGTGCAAAGTCCTAATATGGAGTTCCTGAGAAGCGTACTTTGATTCCGTTCCTCTTCAGAAAGACACTTAATGATTTCACACAAACATATAATCACATAAAACCATGAGGAAGCCCTCCTCCCCCCCTCCCTCTTTTTTATTTTGTATTATTCTACCAAGTCTTTCATAATAAAGTGGTCATATTTTACCTAGGTTATATTTGCGTTATGGGTCTCCAGCTCTTTTTGCTATGTATAGAAATGTGGGTTGGAATAAACTAAAAACTGTATGTTTTCTTTTCTTTTTTCCTCTGAAACCTTTCTTCTTCTTTTTTTAGTGCAGTTCAAATACAGAGGCTTGCCAAAGATTGCAGTGCTGGATAATATGTATTGTGATAGCATGCACTTTTTGTCTTTTTTATATATATATATATATAACTGTATTTACAATATAGGTAATCAATATTTTGATAACTTCAGTAATGCCTCACACCTGTTGAAGAATTAAAGTGTGCTTACTAAAGTGCTGCGTTGTGTTTGCATGCTTGAACATCTCATTCGGCTGGTTTGTTTCGGAAGAGTCATGCGTGACCAGGGTCAACCTTGTCATTTATTTTCTTACAAGTGTTCGTAGTCAGCAGAGTTCATCACCCATTGGTTTACATGTGATGTCAACTGTGACGGGTGTGTGTTTGTGTGTGTGAGAGAGAGAAAGAGAGATAGAGAGAGTGTGTGTATGTGTGAATGAGTGAGAGTGTGTATCTGAGAGAGTGAGTGTGTGTGTGTGTGTGTGTGTGTGTGTGTATCTGAGAGTGAGTAAGAGTGTGTGTGTAAGTGAGTGTGAATGTGTGAGAGTAAGTGAGTGTGAATGTGAGAGAGTAAGTGAGTGTGTGTGTGAGTGAATGTGAGAGTGTGTATGTGTGTAACTGAGTGTGAATGTGAGAGCGTGTGTATCTGTGAGAGTCAGTAAGAGTGTGTGTGTGTAAGAGTGTGAATGTGAGAGTGTAAGTGAGTGTGAGAGAGTGAGTAAGAGTGTGTGTGTGTGAGAGAGTGAGTAAGAGTGTGTGTGCGTGTAAGTGAATGTGAGAGAGTGTGTATGTGAGAGAGTGAGTAAGAGTGTGTGTGTAAGTGAATGTGAGAGTGTGTGTATGTGAGAGAGTGAGTAAGAGTGTGTGTGCGTGTAAGTGAATGTGAGAGAGTGAGAGTGTGTGTTTGTGAGAGAGTGTGAATGTGAGAGAGTGAGTGTGAATGTGAGAGAGTGAGAGTGTGTGTGTGTAAGTGAATGTGAGAGAGTGAGTAAGCGTGTGTGTGTGTTTGTAAGTGAATGTGAGAGAGTGTGTGAATGTGAGAGAGTGAGAGTGTGTGTATGTGAGAGAGTGAGTGTATGTGAGTGTGAATGTGAGAGAGTGAGAGTGTGTGTATCTGAGTGAGTAAGAGTGTGTGTGTGTGTGTGTGTGTGAGTGAGTGAGTGAGCGAGCGTGTGTCTTGCTCTGACCTTTTTTCATTTCTGCTCCTAAATTTCGTACTGAAACAGAATTGCACAATTAATGGTTAAAAGCTCATAATCTCGATTCAAATGTCAGCGATTCGTCTGTCTATAAACTTTAGACGAGTATCCTGCGATCACTCCGAACATTCACGCTGCCGTTGACCCAGAGACAGCAGTGATCATGTGTGTCGGTATGAAACGGCTTCACAAACACACCGTATCATTATTTCTGTCATACACTCGTTCGGTTTATGACCGAGATAATGGCATACATGCTTATAGCACAGACATAAACACTGAAAATCACTTTTTTCCTCCCAGTGTTTTGTTGGAAAGGCTAATTAATATAGGTTATATTTCAGTTCGATGTGCAATATGTCTAGTTTATACTGGCCTTAAGCTGTGTTTGCTTACGTAGGACACATAAAATGAAATTATAAAATTGTGATTTCCAGTCATGGAAATTTCTACGGCTCTAAAATATTTTATTGCTTTTAATTACTATTGATTACAATACATGGAAAATTTAGAGTTGATGCTTGTTGATTCAGAGTATATAATTTGCTCTTACTGTATGCAATCACTGGAAAAGTCAATGTTTTTAGTCAAAAGGTCTGGGAATCGTAAGGAAAACTGATGCTTTCATTTCTGAACTGTTGGTTAAATAGTCACTCACAAAGTGGTTGTCCTCCGTGCATCATTAGCTCAGAGGCTCTCAGATGTGGGAGTATCTCAAACATGCGTGTAAGTCAACAACTATCAGACCTTGAAAGTAACAAATTCCCTGTCAAACATGTTTATTGAAGATAATAGCTGATAATAGCGTCCAATTCAGTGTTGGGAGCGATTGGTTCTTCCCACATTATTCCTCTCAGGCACATGTTAAGACATCTCAGCTTTACAATGCTGGGTTTATGGTTGCCATCAGTAACGCTTTACAGCGCAGTATTGGTGTTACTAATTAACTAGTAAAGCAAATGATGAAAATAACAATGTCTTCTATTTGTCTGTCTGTGACTTGTCGAGTCTCGGCTTTGTTGAAGTTTGCGAGACAATCTGATTAAAATCAGCGAAAGAGAACCAACGAATGAACTGAAATGTCAAAATAACAATTATTTCAGAAGTCCAGCTCGCAAGGTTTTCATCCCATGAAAGTGATATAACGTTGTACAGTTTTAGTTGAGATTACATCTGACTCACATTCGGTTATTTTCAGTCGTTTATTCAATACAAAGGAAAAGGTTTAATAACTATGACATTAAGTTTGCTCCCCTATTGATGTCACAAGACAATAAAAAGAAACCATAAAAAAGATTTACAACATCTCGGGTTCAGAGCTCAAACATCATTTGCTCATTTCCTCGTTTACACATTACAAATTTGCCTAAAGTATAATTACATGACACTTTCTCTGTGTAAAATAGGCAAACAAATATCCCCCCGCCCCCTACACAGACATACACACACACTCTTACACACTCTCTCATACACACACAAACTCACTCACTCTCACACACACTCTCTCATACACACTCACACTCTCTCACTCTCACACACACACTCTCTCATACACACTCACACTCTCTCACTCTCACACACACACACTCTCTCATACACACTCACACTCTCTCACTCTCACACACACACTCTCTCATACACACTCACACTCTCTCACTCTCACACACACACACTCTCTCATACACACTCACACTCTCTCACTCTCACACACACACTCTCTCATACACACTCACACTCTCTCACTCTCACACACACACTCTCTCATACACACTCACACTCTCTCACTCTCACACACACACTCTCTCATACACACTCACACTCTCTCACTCTCACACACACACTCTCTCATACACACTCACACTCTCTCACTCTCACACACACACTCTCTCATACACACTTACACTCTCTTACACTCTCACTCACTCACTCACTCACTCACATACACACACACACACTCTCTCTCTCTTTCACTCACACACACTCACTCACAAGACACCCGTCTTTCGAATGAGACGTTAAACCGAGGTCCTGACTCTCTGTGGTCATTAAAAACCCCGGCATCCTGGCCATATTTGCCCATCATGGCTTCCTAACCATCCCCTTTCTCTAATTGGCTTCATCACTCAGTCTCCTCTCCACCAATAAGCTGGTGTGTGGTGAGCGTTCTGGCGCAATATGGCTGCCGTCGCATCATCCAGGTGGATGCTACACATTGGTGGTGGTTGAGGAGATTCCCCCCCTATATGTAAAGCGCTTTGAGCTCTGGAAAAGCGCTATATAAATGTAACATTTCTTTCTTCTTCTTCTTTCACTCACTTACACACTCACCACCTTTTCCAAAGACATGTTCCAACACAAGACTCAATCCTGCACATGGAAATCGGTCTTACTGCAGAGTAAACACATTTTTTCCAGCTCTTTAGTTTTACATGACGTTTACATTTCTGCATTTATCAGATGCTTTTATCCAAAGCGACTTGCATTGCATTCAAGAAACACATTGACATTCTAATCAGTTTTTGCTTTCCCTGGGAATCAAACCCATGACCTTGATGTTGCAAGCACCACTCTCTACTGATTGAGCTACAGGAAAGCCACGTCAATTACACGATTTCATTTAACACAGTAAATTGGGCAGGGCTTGACACAATTGAATTAACGCTGCTCAGTTTGCTGAGTACAGGTGTGTTAGAGCCGGCTCTGATCTGAAAGACTGATCGATGTGAAGGAGGATAGATCTCTATGACCGTGATTCTACATCCCTGCAAAAGCCTGCTTTCTGACAGAGCTCTTATAAGCTCTTTTTATGGTCGCTATAACATCCATTTTAGGAGACGTGAAAACTATTGTGTTTGTTAAAAGAACAATTAAAGTTAAGTTATAGCCATAGTCAAGCAAGCTAGTAATAAACCTGACCTTTAAAACCCACAGAGCAATCATCTGCTTATCACACGCAAGCGGCTCAACACAGCAGCAGCACCTCGTCTAACTTTCGTCCTCACATTGTTCATGCTACATGTGAAAGAGTAAAACATGGATTATTATCTGTTTGATACTCACGCCTTCACTCCCTGGCCACTTCATTAGGGTTAGACCTCCTTTTGCCTTCAGAACTGCCTTAATTCTTCAACAAAGTGCTGGAAACAGAGATCTTAGAGATCCATATCGGCATGATAGCGTCAGTTCCACCGCATCCCAAAGCTGCTCTACTGGATTGGGATCTGGTGACTGGAGGTAATTGGAGTTTAATCAACTCATTGTCATGTTCAAGAAAGCAGTTTGAGATCATTTGAGCTTTGTGGTGTGTTATCCTGCTGGGATAAGAAGCCGTCAGAAGAGGCTTTACTGTGGTCATGAAGGGATGGATGACCAGCAACAATGATTAGGAAGGCTTTGGTGTTTTTCTTGTTTTTCATGTCTGGCCCTTCCATCTGAATGTCGCAGCAGAGATCGAGGCTCATCAGACTAGGCAATGTTTTCCCGTCTTCTATTGTCCAGTTTTGGTGATCCGTGTGAATTGTAGCCTCAGATTGCTGTTCTTATCTGACAGGAGTGTGTTGCCCGTCTGCTTCAAGGTTGGATGTGTTGAGCGTTCAGAGATGCTCTTCTGCAGACTTCAGTGCTTATTTGAGTTAATGTTGCCTTTCTATCAGCTGAACCAGTCTAGCCGTTCTCCTCTGACCTCTGACGTCAACAAGAGATTTTCACACACAGAACTGCTGCTCACTGGTAGAACAAACCACATCCAACAGGAGTAACTGTCGACATATAAAGCTCTCAAAAAACTAAACCACCGCTAGCTCACTAGACTCTCCGGGTTTGTCTGGAGCTCCACAGACTCAATTTTCATGGTTGGGGTGCAATAGATAACCCTTTGGTCACTCATTCCACTGCCAAATGATGGTTTCATTGGCGTCAACAGAGCAAATCAGTTAGAAAATGTTTGCCTCCACCAGCAGTTCTGGAAGAAGAAAGGATCAAATAGAGTGGGAACTTGGTATTGGGACAGAGACAGTCCAACAACCTCATTGCATCCATCCACGAGGACACGGCAGATCAGAGACCGAGAGGATGAGCTGCTCAAGTGTGAAGTTTCAGAGAGAGAGAGACAGAAGAGAGGACTTCAGGGAGGGAAGGAACAGTCTGTTTTCTCTTCTTCTGCTTATGTTCTGCTTACGTTTAAGATCACAAAAACAAAATTAAAACAGATAAAACAGATTGGAAAAAGAAAACATTTTATGTATGCTTTTATGACAGGGATCGCTGAGGCTTCTGTCAGCGGGACGTCCTCTGGGATCAATGCACATTTCCACTGTCCACTTCAAAAAAGTACAATATTTGCCTCTTGAGATGAAGTGGAGTTGAATTAAAATCTAATACACAGTAAATGTGTTTCATTACGTTCCACCACTGGTTTCTTAGAAAAGGAAACTAACTAAATTTATTGTTACAATATTAACAAATTGTTGCTAAGTGCGTCCCGGGAGTTGTTCAATTGGACGGTCTGTTCTTGTCTCCTAGCAACTGTGACAGCTGGTATTGAGCGGCAGTAGCACATGAACTGGACTTTTTAAACTTAAAATCCAGCTGCCTATAAACAAAACGAGGTTGAAAATCTGTCTAAAATACTAACCATGGTCCATTTATGTGCATAATGAAGAGACGAACTACATAAATTCACATGTTGGTATTGACTAACTTTCTTGTATTTTTTCATTTGTATCATTACACACATTTACACACAATTTAAACCCAATACCTACATTTAAAAGAGTACTTGGCAATTTCTATAAAAAGATAAATCAGTCGCCAACCCGCAATGAATTCTGTAAATGATCCGTCTGTTGTATCCTTGAACTGAGGCGCTTATACAGTGATCAAAACGTATTTATTGTTTAAATTTTGTGATAAAATTGACAAAAAGATGACAATTTATTTCTCATTGAAAGTAACAAAACGCAGAGCTTATTGTGATTGGTGATGGATGGATGGATGGATGGATGGATGGATGGATGGATGGATGGATGGATGGATGGATGGATAGATAGATAGATAGATAGATAGATAGATAGATAGATAGATAGATAGATAGATAGATAGATAGATAGATAGATAGATAGATAGATAGATAGATGGATGGATGGATCCATAGATAGATAGATAGATGGATGGATGGATCCATAGATAGATAGATAGATAGATAGATAGATAGATAGATAGATAGATAGATAGATAGATAGATAGATAGATAGATAGATAGATAGATAGATAGATAGATAGATAGATAGATGGATGGATCCATAGATAGATAGATAGATAGATAGATAGATGGATAGATAGATAGATAGATAGATAGATAGATAGATAGATAGATAGATAGATAGATAGATAGATAGATAGATAGATAGATAGATAGATAGATAGATAGATAGATAGATAGATAGATAGATAGATAGATAGATAGATGGATGGATGGATCCATAGATAGATAGATAGATGGATGGATGGATCCATAGATAGATAGATAGATAGATAGATAGATAGATAGATAGATAGATAGATAGATAGATAGATAGATAGATAGATAGATAGATAGATAGATAGATAGATAGATAGATAGATAGATAGATAGATAGATAGATAGATAGATGGATGGATCCATAGATAGATAGATAGATAGATAGATAGATAGATAGATAGATAGATAGATAGATAGATAGATAGATAGATAGATAGATAGATAGATAGATAGATAGATAGATAGATAGATAGATAGATAGATAGATAGATGGATGGATGGATCCATAGATAGATAGATAGATGGATGGATGGATCCATAGATAGATAGATAGATAGATAGATAGATAGATAGATAGATAGATAGATAGATAGATAGATAGATAGATAGATAGATAGATAGATAGATAGATAGATAGATAGATAGATAGATAGATAGATGGATGGATCCATAGATAGATAGATAGATAGATAGATAGATGGATGGATCCATAGATAGATAGATAGATAGATAGATAGATAGATAGATAGATAGATAGATAGATAGATAGATAGATAGATAGATAGATAGATAGATAGATAGATAGATAGATAGATAGATAGATAGATGGATGGATCCATAGATAGATAGATAGATGGATGGATGGATGGATCCATAGATAGATAGATAGATAGATAGATAGATAGATAGATAGATAGATAGATAGATAGATAGATAGATAGATAGATAGATAGATAGATAGATAGATAGATGGATGGATCCATAGATAGATAGATAGATAGATAGATAGATAGATAGATAGATAGATAGATATAGATAGATAGATAGATAGATAGATAGATAGATGGATGGATCCATAGATAGATAGATAGATAGATAGATAGATAGATAGATAGATAGATAGATAGATAGATACATACTTTCACAATACAGAAATGACAAATTCATGTGTTGCAACAACTTATTTCCTTTTACTGGGAAATAAGATATGGTTTATGAGTTTGTCTCTTTTCATCAATATTCACTCAGAATATCTCAGTCTCACATCAATAAAACAAGTTAATCACTTATAGGTGTTTGTACAGTAAGAACTTAAAATCAATAGTTTTCATGTTGTTCGGACAGATTTCACAATGATCTGAACACTTATTGTCAAATCTGAAAGTTTTGTTTATTGCCTCGTGAACTTCAGCCTCTGGTGTGTCATATTTTGTTAACATTATATTTTTTCAGAGATTACAATTTTTTTCTTCTGAGCCTTTAAACAATAATTAAGGGTTTGCGTGTCATTTGCTTTATTTAAACCTGTTGGTCTTTCTATGGGCATTTCTGAAGAATATAAAATAAGAAATCCTTTTTCTTCTGAATGTTAACCCTCTTAATCTGAGATATTGGACAGGTGTGTGGCAGGAATAATGCAATATTTGCTTAAATTTATTATGTTTAAAATGTTATCATGTTGTGCAGTATGTTTCTCTTTTTTCACCAATTACTTAATCGTGCCATTATGAGTTCTTGATCTGTTCTCTCTTTATTTTTTATTTACCTTATGTGTTTATTTGAAAAATGTCTACCTACTGTGTCTGTTCTGAGTTTGTCTCCTCACAAGCCTTTCAGTGTTGAGCGAACCCTGTTTAAACTGTGTAGATGACAATTAAACCAATCTGACTTGAGGAGAGGTTTAGTGGTGTGACTGTGAGCATGCCGGTCTATTAACCAGTCGATGAACTGAATGGGACAGATAATGAGACAAAGGATAAAGGCTGTATAGATAAACAGCTTCTTCAGTTGTTCCTTTAATCATTGCACTCAGTAGTTCCCCTTTTCCCTCTTTCTATAGTGTCCTTTTAGGACAGTTCCTGACTAAACTTTGGAGTAGCCTGTTAAAATCCACTTAAACTATTTATTATTAATAGGCCATGTTAACGTTTGAAAGAATTACACACATTTGGAGACACTGCTTGTTTTAAAGGGAGTAAATGGGTGCCAATGGGTTAACAGTTTGCAATAAAACATAAAAAAACGAGACCTTCCCAGACTTACTATGTTCCAAACAAAATGTTTTCAACATAGTAAGTAAATGTTTCTTGAGCAACAAATCATCATGTTAGAATGATTTCTGAAGGATCATATGACACTGAAGACTGGAGGAATGATGGAATACAAGAATAAAATATATGTAAATGGTAGCCAGTTATTTTAAATTGTAATAATATTTCATAATATTTCAATATATTTAAATATAAATAATTTTCTTTAATCAAATAATTGCAGCATCAAGAGTATTGAAATGGTAGAATTACGGTAAATGACTGGAACCTCAGCTGTCAGTATTTTACTGAGAAATTACAGTAAAACTGTAAAGCTGAACAACAGTACTGGTATTGAGAAATTGACAGTATTTTTTTTTTTTTACTGTGTAAAATTCTTTGTTTTAAAAAAATATATACCACCCCCAAACTTTATTGTACTATAATTTACTTATGCTCAACAAATACTTCTGAGTGAAGCTTATTTACTTTTTCTTGTGGCAGCGTGTTTCCTCATGTGTGAAATATACATAACGGACGCATAATTTGCTTGTGAAGGACAGGTGACGACCATTGGACTTTACTGATAACCAGCTGCTGAGTTTCGGGGTGTAAAATGCCGAAGCGAGACACGAGATGGGAGGGCAAACAGAGCCTATAAATGAGCGCCACTTTTAACAACACATTTTACGTGTGTGATCTCGCTCTCCATGGAAATACTGGCTCAGCTCTCGAAATCAATAACGCCTCGGAATATTTAATAGTTTTGCAGTAAAGGGTGATCAGATTTTGGCAAACAAGTAGTCTAAACAAATAAATTAAGCACCACTGACGTTGCTCTTGGATGATTTTGGAGCAGCCATGGATCCGGTTATTGAAGTCGTTGCTCTCGTTCTTGGCTTTCTGGGCTGGATCATGGTTGGCGTCGCAATCCCGAACCGTTACTGGAAGGTGTCGTCTTTAGACGGGACAGTGATCACCACCTCCACCCTGTACGAGAACCTGTGGATGTCCTGCGCCACGGACTCGACAGGGGTGCACAACTGCCGGGAGTTCCCGTCTCTGCTCGCCCTGTCCGGTACACGAAAACACCCTCTATCTCAATCACTACCGTTAATCGACTCTGTGCGTCCGTGGCACTTCAGTGGGAACTTTGGGGACCGGGAATGTTCACACATTATCTTTCTTTCTTTCTATCTTTCTTTCCTGCTGTTTACGTATTCTCTTTGTCAGTCTTCTCTTCTTCAATCTTTGGCTATTTATTTATTTTTTCCTATAAATATCAATCTATATTAATGTGACTTTTTAAAATTTGTTCTCTACTGTGAAGATTTCAGTAGCCTATGCATTTTCTTTGTCTCTTCTTAAATTAAATTAATTATTTATTTACCTGCTTAATTATTATTTGTTTCCATATATATATATTATTAGTTTATTTAATGATTAATTATTTATTTATATATGCATTTTCTTTGTCTTTTCCTTTTATTTATTTATTCATCCAGTAGCCTAATTTCTTTTTTTATTCTAATTATTGTTATGTCCAGTAATTATTTTAAAATTATTTAATTTAATGTATCTGTTTACTATTTGCTATTTAATTCTACATTTTCTTTAACGGACTTTCCTTTATTTATATATTTATTCGCCCAGTGTTTCTTTCTTTCTTTCTTTCTTTCTTTCTTTCTTTCTTTCTTTCTTTCTTTCTTTCTTTCTTTCCTCTCTCTCTCTTTCTTTCTTTCTCTCAATCTATTTTTCTTTCTTTCTTTCTTTCTTTCTTTCTTTCTTTCTTTCTTTCTTTCTTTCTTTCTTTCTTTCTTTCTTTCTTTCTTTCTTTCTTTCTTTCTTTCTTTCTTTCTCTCTCTCTGAGAGAGATCTCTGGTCTGAGGTCTGGTATAACACTATGTCCCGCAGGTGTATGCGTGTGTGGGTGTGTGTTGTGTCTGATGCGGTGTATCCTGATCCCGCAGGATATATCCAGGCGTCCCGCGCGCTGATGATCGCGGCGGTGGTGTGCGGCTCGTTCGGGGTGGTGGCGGCTCTCATCGGCATGCAGTGCTCGAAGGCCGGCGGGGACAACCTCACTCTGAAAGGGAGAATCGCCGGGACCGGTGGCGTGTTTTTCCTGCTGCAGGGTAAAGCACATTAATAATTCATCTCAATATCATAGATTGGAACAAATGACATATGTAGGTAATCTTTTAAAGCAGTTCTTATCTGATTCACTCATATTCAGAAAGCTTTATTGCTATTGTATCTGTTAATCTTTAGGGCTTTGTTTTCAATCTCATGTAAAGGTTTGTGCACGATGGTGTCAGTGTCCTGGTATGCTGCCAATATCACTCAAGAGTTCTTCAACCCGCTCTACCCTGGGCAAAAGTGAGTATGATCTGGGGAAATGCTGCCCTCTGTGGTCTTCTTTAATACCCCACTCACCCAACACGTGCCCCTGGCTTCATCAGTTCCTGCTGCACAGTTTTTTTTTTGTTTTTATTTACAAAGTATTAATTAAATAAACTGCTGACCATCACCTGAATTGCCCCTATGTTTGGGCTAAATCAAAATATTTGTATGATGAAACTTCAGTGTTTATGCAAATTCATATTAGTGCATTACGCTGATTGTGTTGATGAGTTTAAAGTCATCATGAAATCATAAGGGACAATTCTTATTTTTATGGTTTATTGCAGTATATATTAATCCGTGCGCATCACTAATATTTTTTGTATTCATGTGCAATCTTAATATTTAAAGGCATAGTTACACAAAAATGACCATTCTGTCATTAATTCCTAACCCTTGTGTTGTTCCAAACCTGTAAGACTTTCGTTCATCTTCAGAACATAAATGAAGATCTTTTAGTTAATTTAATCAAAATAACTTCCCTTCCTTCTTGCAGGGACTTATATTTTCCTCTGTCCCAAATGGGACCCTGAACACTTTTAGTTTTGTGAGTTTTTGACTCATAAAAAGTTTATGAGTTTGCATGACGTAATGCTGCTTTGACTGTCTGCCGCTTTAATGCAGGTTTGGCAAAAGAGTGAACACCTAAAATGACAAATGGGACACCCTACACCAGCGTTCCTCAAATCCAGCATATCCTGCAGATCAAACTCACTTTCCTGCAATTATTTATTTACAGTGAAGACCTTGGTTGTGTTCAAAATCTCCCCCTATACTCTCATTCACTATTTCCCACATTAACCACTAATATAGTTCACTTGAATTCACATTGAATTCACATCAAATTCACTAATATAGTTCACTTGAATTCACATCGAATTCACTAATATAATTCACTTGATTTCACTTTGAATTCACATCAAATTTGCTAATATAGTTCACTTGAATTCACATCGAATTCACTATTATAATTCACTTGTTTTCACTTTGAATTCACATCGAATTCGCTAATAAAGTTCACTTGAATTCTTTTTGAATTCACTAATATAGTTAATTTGAATTCACTAATATAGTTCACTTGAATTCACTTGATTTCACTTTGAATTCACATTGAATTCATTAATATAGTTCTCTTGATTTCACTTTGAATTCACATTGAATTCACTAATATAGTTCACTTGATTTCACTTTGAATTCACATCGAATTCACTAATATAGTTCACTTGAATTCACATTGAATTCACTTGATTTCACTTTGAATTCACTAATATAGTTCACTTGAATTAATTTTTACTTCACTAATATAGTTCACTTGATTTCACTTTGAATTCACATCGAATTCACTAATATAGTTCACTTGAATTCACATTGAATTCACTTTGAATTCACATCAAATTCCCTAATATAGTTCACTTGAATTAATTTTGAATTCACTAATATAGTTCACTTGATTTCACTTTGAATTCACATCGAATTCCCTAATATAGTTCACTTGAATTAATTTTGAATTCACATCGAATTCCCTAATATAGTTCACTTGAATTAATTTTGAATTCACTAATATAGTTCACTTGATTTCACTTTGAATTCACTAACAGTTAACTTGAATTCACTTTGAATTCACATCGAATTCACTAATATAGTTCACTTGAATTCACTTTGAATTCACATCGAATTCACTAATATAGTTCACTTTAATTAATTTTTAATTCACTAATATAGTTTATTTTAATTCACTTTGAATTCACATCAAATTCGCTAATATAGTTCACTTGAATTCACATCGAATTCACTAATATAATTCACTTGATTTAACTTTGAATTCACATCGAATTCTCTAATAAAGTTCACTTGAATTCTTTTTGAATTCACTAATATAGTTCATTTGAATTCACTTTGAATTCACAAATATAGTTCACTTGAATTCACTTGATTTCACTTTGAATTCACATTGAATTCATTAATATAGTTCACTTGATTTCACTTTGAATTCACATCGAATTCACTAATATAGTTCACTTGAATTCACATTGAATTCACTTGATTTCACTTTGAATTCACTAATATAGTTCACTAGAATTAATTTTTACTTCACTAATATAGTTCACTTGATTTCACTTTGAATTCACTAATATAGTTCACTTGAATTAATTTTTACTTCACTAATATAGTTCACTTGAATTCACATTGAATTCACTTTGAATTCACATCAAATTCCCTAATATAGTTCACTTGAATTAATTTTGAATTCACTAATATAGTTCACTTGATTTCACTTTGAATTCACATCGAATTCCCTAATATAGTTCACTTGAATTAATTTTGAATTCACATCGAATTCCCTAATATAGTTCACTTGAATTAATTTTGAATTCACTAATATAGTTCACTTGATTTCACTTTGAATTCACTAACAGTTAACTTGAATTCACTTTGAATTCACATCGAATTCACTAATATAGTTCACTTGAATTCACTTTGAATTCACATCGAATTCACTAATATAGTTCACTTTAATTAATTTTTAATTCACTAATATAGTTTATTTTAATTCACTTTGAATTCACATCAAATTCGCTAATATAGTTCACTTGAATTCACATCGAATTCACTAATATAATTCACTTGATTTAACTTTGAATTCACATCGAATTCTCTAATAAAGTTCACTTGAATTCTTTTTGAATTCACTAATATAGTTCATTTGAATTCACTTTGAATTCACAAATATAGTTCACTTGAATTCACTTGATTTCACTTTGAATTCACATTGAATTCATTAATATAGTTCACTTGATTTCACTTTGAATTCACATCGAATTCACTAATATAGTTCACTTGAATTCACATTGAATTCACTTGATTTCACTTTGAATTCACTAATATAGTTCACTAGAATTAATTTTTACTTCACTAATATAGTTCACTTGATTTCACTTTGAATTCACTAATATAGTTCACTTGAATTAATTTTTACTTCACTAATATAGTTCCCTTGATTTCACTTTGAATTCACATTGAATTCACTAATATAGTTCACTTGAATTCACTTTGAATTCACATTGAATTCACTAATATAGTTCACTTGAATTCGGACACTGAATGCACAAAAGGGCTGCCGGTTTTGCATGTTTAATTATCATTTTAAACTTGAATGCAAACTGGAAGCTCCAGTAGTAATGAAAAGATTAATCTTGAACTCTGTCATGGAAACTAGCATGTTTAAACCTTAATTAAACAATTTAATAAACCATTATAATGTATTTATACCTATATGATATTACGCTGTAGCCACATTGGACCAGCGGTTTGGAAAACGTATAGATGGATGATTCAGCTACGGACAAGGGACGATTTGCAGATTTATTTTTATTCAAGAAGCCGTTTCACATGAATGTGCTTCTCATTAGAGAAGAAAAGATTATGCCAGCAGTTTTCATGCTGCGTGGAATGTTATGTGGAACCAAGCTTGTGTTGTTTTTGTGTTGTGCTGCAGGTATGAGATTGGAGAGGCTTTGTACATCGGCTGGGCCTCGGGTGTTCTCTCCATCTGTGGCGGAGCTTGTCTCATGTTCAGCTGCAAATTAGGCTCAAAGGAGAAGACGTGAGTTGCTCTGCGGCTCACACTCACTCACACACTTCTCTCTTTGCTATTATCTGTTCACACAATGCTTTCTTGTAATATTTCCCCCATAGTTATTTGATGAATTTGTGTGTTTCTTACATTCCTGCAGTGGTTACCCGTACCAGCCCACGAGAGAAACGGTTTACTCAGCCTCCACATCCAGGAGAGAAGCTCAGAGCACTTATGGAAGAAATGCTTATGTCTAAATGAAGCAATTCTGGTCCATTCCATGGCCAGACACGACAGTTGACTGTTAATATTCTGTCTGTGCAATTATGTAAATATTTATACAGTACTGGCAGTTTTTGGTCACCTATGAATAAGTCATAAATCATCTCAAATGTTACCATGTCAGTTTTGCTGTGCAAAAAGACCTTGGACGATATTATACAGAATGAAAGAGTTGATTCCCTGTACAGGAATTACACAATGAAGGTCCTTCAATTTTGTTCAGAATTCTTTTGTTGCAGTTTCATGAATCAAGATTTATATAAAAAAAGAAGATTCATAATGTGTTGAAGATCTTTTCTCCATTCATTTGTACAAATGACCCTGTTTTATATGATGTATTTTATACAAACATTAAAAAATATGAGATTAAAAAGGGTATTATGTATTTAGGGATGTTTTATTGTTCGACACGGCGCACATAATACCAACTGTAATACTATATTTCATATTTTATTTTATATTCTTAGAAAATTGTATCATTTCTACAAATTAATCTTGTAGAAATTATGTATTTTGATATGCATAAGCCTATCGATAATAATAGCGATTAAATACAGTGGAAACTATAGTTACCATAATGACATTATATTCTATTCAAAGCTCTTTACAGTTTGAAGTGTTATGGACAGACACTCAGACAAGAGAGTTAGTGCAAACAAACGTTTATTAAAGAAATACACTTTAAACAAGATGTCAGAGTTTGGTTTGTGTGAGAGTTCTTGGGATGAGCAGGCTTACAGGATGACGGGTGGGTGTTGAAGATGGTCGAAGATGGGCACTTGGAGGTTGGTAAGGACGAGACTTGGGACGATGAGGCAGGGGATCGCTGATGACGTTTGGAAACGTGGAGCCAAGGAGAGCAGTCCTGTGTACATTGCTGGTGGGACGGTGAACTGAGGTGAAGGGCGTGGTGAGGAGGAGCAGGTGTGTGCATCAGTACTCTGGGGAAAGGGATCGTGGGCGTGCAGAGGTGAGAGAGCCTGCTTGATCCGTGACATGAAGGGGGTTCTATATTAACTGATTTTGATTTTCAAAAATGATGATCACTGTATTACGGTATTTTGGTGGAAACCATTTTCTAATATTCTGTTCTGTTCTTTTATGTTGTATTCTATTCCATCATGCTATAAGAGCTTTATAAAACACAACATAATAGAATAGAATAGAATAGAGTAGAGTAGAACTGAATAGAGTACAATAGAATACAATAGAATAGAGTCGAGTAGAATAGAATAGAGTAGAATACAATAGAATAGAGTCGAGTAGAATAGAATAGAATAGAGTAGAATACAATAGAATTGTTACCATTTTGCCCTGGGTGTGGTGTTTATGTTGTGCACTTCCTGGCTGTCGGGCCTTTCTCACTTGTCTAGCCTTCAGTGTCACTGTTAGTTGGTGTGTTGGTTATCACCTGGGTGTTGCCTCTCGTTACCTCCCTGCACCTGTCTCGTCTCTAGTTCATTAGTGTGCCCCAGGTGATCGTCATTTCCTAGTGTATTTCACCCCTTGGCTTCTCCCCTGTCTTTGTCCGTGGTTGACGTTTCTGGATGTTTCCCTGTCAGCAGTTTATGTGGTTGGTTCTCCCTCCGAGTTCTCCTAGGTGTGCACATGAGGTGCCGTTTGAGTTTCTATTCAAGTCTTTTGTTTATCCGTGTTCTAGAGTTTTGCACTACTAGTGCCATTTTGTTTATATTTAAAGTGTTTTGGTTTATTGTTTATTAAATGAGTTTTGAGTTCAGTTCTTGTCCGTCTCGTCTTCGTCAGCGTACCCCGAGCGTTACAAGAATAGAGTTGAGTAGAATAGAGTAGAGTAGAATAGAGTAGAATACAATACAATACAATAGAGTAGAATAGAATACAATATAATAGAATAGAGTAGAGTAGCATAGAGTAGAGTAGAATAGAATGCAATAGAATAGAATAGAATAGAGTAGAGTAGAATAGAGAAGAGTAAAGTTGAATAGAATATCCATGGTTTCCTTTACTACCGAGACTGGGTGATTCTTTTATGTTGTATTCTATTCCATAACGCTATAGGAGCTTTATAAAACACACCATAATGGAATAGAATAGAATAGAATAGAGTACAGTACAGTACAGTACAGTGCAGTAGAATAGAATAGAATAGAATAGAATAGAATAGAATAGAATAGAATAGAATAGAATAGAATAGAATAGAATAGACAGTCATTTACCATATTTTCCATGGTTTTCTAAAGTACCGACACTGGGCGATTCTTTTATGTTGTATTCTATTCCATAACGCTATAGGAGCTTTATAAAACACAACATAATGGAATGGAATAGAATAGAATAGAGCAGAGTACAGCAGAATAGAATAGAATAGAATAGAGTACAGTAGAGTACAGCAGAATAGAATAGAATAGAGTAGAATAGAATAGAATAGAACAGAATCGAGTAGAATAGAATAGAATAGAGTAGAGGACAGCAGAGTAGAGTACAGCAGAATAGAATAGAGTAGAGTAGAATAGAATAGAATAGAGTAGAGTAGAATATAATAGAATAGAGTAGAATAGAATAGAATCGAGTAGAATAGAATAGAGTAGAGTAGAATAGGAGTAGAATATAATAGAATAGAAAAGAGTAGAATAGAATAGAACAGAATCGAGTAGAATAGAATAGAGTAGAGTAGAATAGAATAGAGTAGAATAGAATAGAACAGAATCGAGTAGAATAGAATAGAGTAGAGTAGAGGACAGCAGAATAGAATAGAGTAGAATAGAGTAGAATAGAGTAGAATAGAATAGAATAGAATAGAGTAGAGTAGAGCAGAGTAGAGTAGAGTAGAATAGAATAGACAGATATTTACCATAGTATCCATGGTTTTCTTCTCTACAGAGGCTGCGAGAGGCGTGAATAGTCGTTTATAGTTGCTCTCAGTGAACGGCCCAGATCAGCTGTCAGTCCATTGCTGGATGTGGGCGTGTCCGTCCAGTAGGCTGAAATAATTCGGCCAATGGGAAGAGACCACGTCCGTCGACAAACCCGGATGTGTCCGCGCTGAGGTGCAGGTTGATGTGAATCGCACAGCAGGAGGATTCCTCCAGTGTCAGCTGTCGCGCGCAGTCACTGTCACACGGGACTCAGAAACAACCGACTACAAACACCGTACACTTTCTTTCACAGAGTCTTGATTATTAAGAGACACGCGGAACTAGAGTTTCGCTTTCCTTTATGCAACTCGGACGTATTTATAACCAGCACCACAGTAACATCTCCTTCAGAAGCATGCCGGATGTGCCGCTGTGATGGTGATCTGCGTGTAAACACTTTCTGGCACACTGCGTGTGGTGAATCCCAGTGGAAAGGCACACGGTTGATGTCATGATGGATGCGGGACGGCGGAGAGGTTTGAACAGTGTCCTGTCCTCCCTGTCTCTGCTCTGTGTGGTCCTGGATCTACAGCTGGACGGTGAGCTTTATCTCCTCTTCGTCCATACAGGAGGTTTTGTTTATATGCAAAGGAATGCAGGTTTTGTCAGGTTTGCCTGTACTAAGCTGTCCGGGAAGTACCGTGTCTTTGACATGTGCCATGTTAATATTATGATATTACCTCTTAAAATATCATTGCACATGAATGTAATGTATATCTCTCACTCTGTCATGATGCCTCAGGAGGAAGTGAGAAGTCTTTCAAAAACTAGAAATAGTGTAAAATCACACTGGCTTCTAAAGCTTAATGACTGAATTTTTAATGTGTTGTGTATTGAGATCTCAGTAGCATTTGAAGCACAGATGTTATTTAAGCCTTCTCTGGGTTCAGGGTCTGGTTTCATACCATGTTACTCCTGAAAATGGACTGTAATGCTGTTTTGTGTCATTCACAAGGTTTGTATTTAATTACGTGTGTGTTAGCTAAACAAAGTGACCGTCATCCTTGACTTTAGAGTTGTTAAATTGTATATTTGATGCTTTAAAGATCCTTATAAGTTCATTTCGAAACAGAAGTTAGTAGAGGCAACTTTAGGTTTTGTTTTCCAGAGCAACAACACTTCATGCTTTCACTTTTTGTGCAGCCATCGTGATACGAAACTCAATATGCGTTGGAATCCTTAAAGGAGTTTTGTTGTCATGAGGTTAGAGAAAGGCGTAAACACGTCAGGTTTTTCAGATCTGCCCCGGGGAGCAGCTGTTCGACACTCAGGCGTTTCTCATTTTAACTCCTCCTGAGATTTCTGAGCCAGGTGTCATGTGTGAGCCGCTTCGTTTCAGGTGTGTTCGGAGCCACACCTGTCGAGATCGAG
>JAWRVZ010000105.1:2020000-2117500 GCA_037043235.1 Rhodeus uyekii | reverse complement strand
GGAGATCGGGTACGAGAACATTACATCGGCTTCTCGTATGAATAAAGCGGTGGTGGTGTTCGTGAAGGAGGAGGTGCAAGTAGGCCGTTTGATTACTAACGGGATTGTGGTAAGTGGAGAGTTTACTGTTGTTTCACCGCTTGTTGCTCCAACCACGAAAGTAACCGTGTCGAACGTGCCTCCATTCATTCCGAACGAGGAGATTGAGCGCGGACTCTCGCGCTACGGAAAGTTCGCTAGTGCGTTGAAAGCGCTTCCACTCGGCTGCAAGAATGAGGCATTAAAACATGTAATGTCTTTCAGGAGACAAGTTTTTATGTTTCTGAACGAGCCGAGCATTGACGTGTCTTTTAGGGTGATGCATGAGGGAAAAGCGTACATGATTTATGCCAACACTGGGAGTTTGAAGTGTTTTGAGTGTGGAGATGTTGGTCATAAGCGAGTAATGTGCCGACATAAGGCTGGTGTTAGCGGGGAGAGCGCCGGGCCGAGTGCCGCGGGCGTCGGGGAGAGTGCGTCGGAGAGCGCCGGGCCGAGTGCCGCGGGCGTCGGGGAGAGTGCGTCGGAGAGCGCCGGGCCGAGTGCCGCGGGCGTCGGGGAGAGTGCGTCGGAGAGCGCCGGGCCGAGTGCCGCGGGCGTTGGGGAGAGTGCGTCGGAGAGCGCCGGGCCGAGTGCCGCGGGCGTTGGGGAGAGTGCGTCGGAGAGCGCCGGGCCGAGTGCCGCGGGCGTTGGGGAGAGTGCGTCGGAGAGCGCCGGGCCGAGTGCCGCGGGCGTTGGGGAGAGTGCGTCGGAGAGCGCCGGGCCGAGTGCCGCGGGCGTTGGGGAGAGTGCGTCGGAGAGCGCCGGGCCGAGTGCCGCGGGCGTTGGGGAGAGTGCGTCGGAGAGCGCCGGGCCGAGTGCCGAGTGTGTTGGAGAGCGCCGGGCCGAGTGCCGCGGGCGTCGGGGAGAGTGCGTCGGAGAGCGCCGGGCCGAGTGCCGCGGGCGTTGGGGAGAGTGCGTCGGAGAGCGCCGGGCCGAGTGCCGCGGGCGTCGGGGAGAGTGCGTCGGAGAGCGCCGGGCCGAGTGCCGCGGGCGTTGGGGAGAGTGCGTCGGAGAGCGCCGGGCCGAGTGCCGCGGGCGTCGGGGAGAGTGCGTCGGAGTACGCGCTACCTTCAGCTGTGGAGGAGCGAGAGGACCACGGTGAAAAACAGGCAGAAAGTGTTATTGATGACGGTCAGACTAAGGAAGCTGGTGCTGAACCAGAAGCAGGTGAAAACAGTGTAACGAACAATAATGTGAGCGAGCAGGGAGATACTGAAATGGAGAGTGTTGATCCATCAAAGGGTGAAGAAAGTTGTGAGATAGAAATGAAAGAGGATGATGCTTTTTCTGAAATTTCTGATACGGGCTCGCAGTTAGAAAGTGACGTGTACACTCTAAAAGAAATAAATGAATTTCTAGACATGACTTTTGGTAAGGCTTTTGATGTGACTGATTTTTTCCCGGACACTGAGAAGTTCATAGCGTCAGTACTGCTACTTCAGAGAACAGTCAGCTACGAGGCTTTGGATCAGAAAAAAAGGTTTAGATTGAAAAAGATGGTAACAAAATTGAGAAAGGATAAAGTTGTTTCCCAAAGACACCAAAATGTTTAAACATCACGTGGTGACTTTCACTCTTTACTGTCTCTTTCTGTCTCTGTCCTTTTCTCCTTTCTATTCCTACATGGATGGTTTAAGGGTGGGTTCTCTAAACATCAACGGGGGACGAGGCCGGG
Source organism: Rhodeus uyekii (assembly GCA_037043235.1). Lineage (NCBI taxonomy): Eukaryota > Metazoa > Chordata > Actinopteri > Cypriniformes > Acheilognathidae > Rhodeus > Rhodeus uyekii. Next base: position 2,115,744 of record JAWRVZ010000105.1, on the reverse strand, counting down.
AGAAACTAGGAATGATTTCTGAGTTTATTAAAACTAAAAAGGTTAATGTATCATTTTTACAAGAAACCCACACTAACAAAGACAACGAAATTGAGTGGGGAATGTGGTGGGAAGGCAAGTTTGTTTTAAGCCATGGCACAAACAACAGTGCAGGGGTTGCCATTTTATTTTCTGCTAACATGAACATCAACATTTTAAAGGTAGACAACATTGTTGAAGGCAGATTATTAATAGCAGAAATTGAATATGAAGAAACTGTGTTTGTGCTGGTAAATGTTTATGCTCCCAATAACGGTTCAGAACGAAAAGTTCTTTTTATGAAATTAAGAGATGCTGTCCAGAAGTATGATGAGAGTGTGTGTCTGGTAATCGGTGGCGACTGGAATTGTACAACTGATTTTACTGTAGACCGAAATGGTGAAGAGCCTCACAGTCAATCTGCTGCCACACTTTTAAATTTTATTAAAGAGTTTCAGCTAATAGATGTGTGGAGAACAAGAAACACGGGTGTGAGACAGTACACGTGGCTGAAGGTGTGTGACGATAGAGTTTCTGGAGCAAGATTAGACCGGTTTTATTTGAACAAAATGTGGAGTAATAGAGTGATTGATGCCTCTATTTCTCCCAATGGTTTTTCAGATCACCACATGATTACCTTGGTTTTAAACATAAAGAAGACAAAAAAGTCCAACTATTACTGGCATTTGAATGTTAAGTTTTTAAATGATGTATTTTTCTGTGAAACTTTTAAGGTGTTTTGGTGCAACTGGAAGTTAAAGAAATCTTCATTTGAGAGTCTGTGTCAGTGGTGGGATGTGGGAAAAGCGAATATAAGATTATTCTGTCAGAATTATGCTTCCCAAACGTCAACTATGGTGAGAAACACAGTAAGGACTTTACAGAAGGACATTGAGTTGATGGAAAGAACTCTTGTATCCAACAGTGAAGCTGTGCACTGTGATGTTTTAAAAAAGAAAAAGCAAGAACTGAACTCTTATTTGCAGGAGCAGGCTAAAGGAGCGCTGATAAGAGCCAGATTCTGCTCTGTCAAAGACATGGACGCTCCGAGTGCTTTCTTTTTTAATCTGGAGAAGAAGAGTGTCCATCAAAAGCAAATGTGCCATCTCCGTCGGCAGGATGGGTCGGTGACCTCAGATCCAGCTGAAATGAGGAGGATCGCGAGAGACTTTTACAAGCAGCTGTTCAGCGCTGAGAGCTGTGATGTTGCGAGCGTGGAGGATCTGCTGGAGGAACTGCCTCAGCTCGAGGACCAGCAGAAAGAGGCACTGGACACGTCCATCTCTTTTAATGAACTCACAGAAGCAGTGCGTCAGCTTCACACTGGCCGTTCTCCAGGGATTGATGGACTACCTGTGGATTTCTATCAACAATTCTGGGATCTAATAGGACCAGATTTTTATGAAGTGTTGTTGGACTGCATTAACAATAAGACACTTCCCACAAGCTGTCGACGAGCAGTCCTGTCTCTCCTTCCAAAGAAGGGGGACTTGGGACTTTTAAAGAACTGGAGACCTGTGTCCTTACTGTGTTCGGACTATAAGATATTCTCCAAATGCTTATCCAACAGACTGAAAAATGTTTTAGACCAGTTGATTCACAAGGACCAGACATACTGCGTTCCTGAAAGATCAATAACGGACAATCTGTTTTTATTAAGGGACTTGATCGACATTAATCAGTTTTATCATGGAAATCTTGGGTTTTTATCGCTTGATCAAGAAAAAGCTTTTGATCGAGTTGACCATGAATATCTTTTTAATGTTTTAAAGTGTTTTGGGTTTGGTGACAGTTTTATATCTTACATTAATTTGCTGTATTTTAACGTGTCTGTGCTGGTGAAAGCAGGGGGGGGTTTGAGCGAGCCGGTCCCCGTGTCCAGAGGCATCCGGCAGGGGTGTCCACTGTCTGGACAATTATACAGCCTGGTCATCGAACCGTTGTTGTGCAGGTTGAGGAGAAATCTTAATGGAGTTGCAATTCCTAATTCACAGGATAATTTTAAGGTTTGTGTATCAGCGTATGCAGACGACATTACTGTTTTTATTTCAAACCAGGATGACATCACGATTTTAAATCAAACTCTTGGTTTGTATGAAAGAGCCTCCTCTGCAAGAGTCAACTGGTCAAAAAGTGAAGGTTTTATTGTTGGTAGGTGGGAAGGCACTGGTTTTCCTCAACTCCCGGGTGGGTTACGCTGGAGACAAGATGGTTTTAAAGCTTTAGGTGTTTTTTTAGGTAATGACCAGTTTCAAATGAAAAATTGGGAGGGTCTGCTGGAGAAGGTGTCTGCCAAACTATCAAAGTGGAAATGGATCCTGCCACAGCTGTCCTACAGGGGGAGAGTCCTGGTGATCAACAACCTCACTGCATCGATGCTGTGGCACAGGACTGCAGTCATGGAGCCGCCTGAAGGACTCGTCTCAAACATTCAAAGAACACTAGTGAACTTCTTTTGGAGTTTTTTAACTCATTGATCCAGACCCGATTGCTCTCCTCTGTGACTGTGCGGAGATGCTTACTGAGGAACGGCGTCCAAAAACTTGGACATCTTCTGGACGAGAGGGGCTGGAAACCCATTGAGGAACTCCAGGAGTTGACAGGTTTAAGGTCCTTGCGTCTTGTTTTTAAACTGAAGGAAGAGATCTCCAATGCACTTCCAAGTGGCTGCAGGTCTGGGATTGGAAGGAGACCGGACACAAGACACAACCAAGAGTTCCCAGACATCAAGATCACGCCTATCATAAATGAAGATGAAGGTGAAGTTGCGGACTCGATTTTATCTTTTAAGACCCCCCAGCTAGACCTTTTTAAAGATGCGTCAAAGAAAGCTCTTTATTGCACTGCAGTGAAGACGACGCATCAAGACTCACTAATGAGGCAGAAAGCATCTAAATGGCCTGAACTGCTACAGCCAGACTTCCTGGTGCGGGACAGGTGGAGGACGCTGTACAAGCCCCCGGTGGAGAAGAGGACAGCAGACCTCCAGTGGAGGATCATCCACGGCGCCATCGCTACGGACCGGCATGTGGCACACCTCAATCCAGCAGTGGGGGGGGAATGTCGGTTCTGTGGGATTGAGGAAAACCTGGAGCATTTGTTTTTAAAGTGTAACCGGTTACAAGGCCTTTTTAATTTGCTTGAGACTTGTTTTAGAAGTTTTAATGAGGATTTTTCTGAAAGAGTTTTTATTGGGGGTTTGAAATACAAGTTTTCAATGAGGAGCAAAATGGTTTTATTAAATTATTTGATTGGTACTGCCAAACTGGCAATCTGGAAAACCAGGAAAAACAAAGGTTTGCAACGTGCTACAACAGATCCTGAGATGATGTTTAGGCATCTGGTGCGGGGGAGACTGAAACTTGAGTTTGCATATTACAAACTGACAAATAATGTGGTGGTTTTTTGTGATGTTTGGTGTTTCAATGAGGTGCTATGTGCAGTTCAAGATGGTCAGCTTGTTGTGAATTTTTAGGAAAATTTGAATGGAATTTTTTTTTTCTTTTGTGAATTTTTTTTCTCAGTAATGTGATGTAAGGTTTAATGGAACAATAAAGTGCTTTAAATCTCTCTCTGTCTCTCTCTCTCTGTCTCTCTCTCTCTCTGTCTCTCTCTCTGTCTCTCTCTCTGTCTCTCTCTCTCTCTCTCTCTCTCACACACACTCTGTCTCTCTCTCTCTCTCTCTCTCTCTCACACACACTCTGTCTCTCTCTCTCTCTCTCTCTCTCACACACACTCTGTCTCTCTCTCTCTCTCTCTCTCACACACACTCTGTCTCTCTCTCTCTCTCTCTCTCTCTCACACACACTCTGTCTCTCTCTCTCTCTCTCTCTCTCACACACACTCTGTCTCTCTCTCTCTCTCTCTCTCTCACACACACTCTGTCTCTCTCTCTCTCTCTCTCTCTCTCACACACACTCTGTCTCTCTCTCTCTCTCTCTCTCTCTCTCTCACACACACACTCTGTCTCTCTCTCTCTCTCACACACACTCTGTCTCTCTCTCTCTCTCTCACACACACTCTGTCTCTCTCTCTCACACACACTCTGTCTCTCTCTCTCTCTCTCTCTCTCTCACACACACACTCTGTCTCTCTCTCTCTCTCTCTCTCACACACACACTCTGTCTCTCTCTCTCTCTCTCTCTCTCACACACACACTCTGTCTCTCTCTCTCACACACACTCTGTCTCTCTCTCACACACACACACACACACACTCGCTCTCACACACACAATCAATAGAAAATATAATAAAAAGGCAGACTTAAAAAAAAATTAAGTACTGAAGTGAATTTTGTTTGACTTCATTAACAAAAACATACGTCTTAAATACACACACACACTGTCTTTCTCTCTCACACGCACACACACACTCTCTGTCTCTCTCTAACACACGCGCGCGCACACACACTATCTCTCTCTCTCACACACAATCAATAGAAAAGATAATAAAAAGGCAGACTTTCCCAAAAAATGTTGCTATTAAGTCACCTTTATTTATATAGCGCTTTTTACAATATAGATTGTTTCAAAGCAAAGCATTGTTTCAAAGTGCTGAAGTGCCTTTAGTTTGACTTCATTAACAAATGCATGCGTCTTCAATAGAGGGCGACTCTAAGAACTACCTGACGTACTACAAACGGGCTGCCGTTTTCCTGGCCATGGGCAAGTCCAAGTCTGCGCTGCCAGACCTGACCCAAGCCATTCAGCTCAAGCCAGACTTCCTCGCGGTGAGTTGCGTTTTAATGTTGTGATCTCGAACTGGGTTATAGGTGGCAGTCCAGAATAAACACTGCGTGTGATTTGTGCATGTTTTCAGGCCAGACTGCAGAGGGGTAATATCCTGCTGAAACAGGGAAGCACTCAAGAGGCCAGGGAAGACTTCCAAGCAGTCGTGAGTACAACAATTCCCTTAAATGGAAATAAAGTTCACTCCAAGATTAAATGTGTCAAATTTATGCCATGGTTTATTTTCGGACCATTATTTATTTATTTATTTTCGGCTGTGAATATTGCTATGATTCTTCTGCCATATATTCCAAGTGTTCTGGGGTTTACCATAGTGTTTGTTGAAAAATGAAACAAAATATAATGTGATATTTAATGAAACTCCTGACAATGGGCGTTGGTCTTCTGCGCATGACTGCGTTTTCATGATATTCTATTCAGTTCGACTCACCCAGAAAAAGCACGTGAGATGGGAGAAATCAAGAATCCCAAAAATGTATCCACAAACTGAGTTGAATATCTCCAGACCAGAATGGAGACAGTCAGAATAACAGTTGACAGATGCGATAACGTGATAACTATATATTTACCAAAGAGAAGAAGGTACATGGATTGTTTCATGTCGTGTTTTCATTACTCTTGATTTCTCACATCTTGTGAGCTTTTCCTGTGTGAGTTGGAGTCGAACTGCGAGTCTCATGAACACATGTTATTACATGAGATCATTCTGGGATACTTTTGTGTCTCTTTTTAAAAGCTTGATGCTGATCTTTATTCACTGCCATTATATATGGACGAGTGCGAGCGGAACATAAAAAAAATTAAATCACAGAGTTTTCCGCACTATAAGGCGCACTGGATTATAAGGCGCATGCTAAAACATACGGTCTACAAAACAAAAAAGGTAACAGAAGCAAAACAGTGAGTTTAGTTGAACTTTATTCTACTATTTAACAATACACTCACATTATGTTTTAATCAATCCATCAAAGTCATCATCTTCTGTTTCTGAATTGAACAGCTGGGGAATTTCACCATCAAACATGCAGGTGTTGAACCGAAATCTGACTCCCTCCTCGTGTGCATTAATTAATACAAGCTTCCTTGAGCATATTTGCTTATCAATATTTTTTTCTCACACAGCAAACACCCACCCATCATGTTAAAACAATAATTAAATATTATTATATTTAATATAATTCATGCACAAGTACAAAGAGCAGAGTAATACTTTTTTTCTGACCTTCATGCAGTGAAATCAACAGTTCTGCTGGTGTTTTTATCTCTCATCCTGACGAATCTCAGGCAGTTTACAGTTTCAATCCATCTCACATCCTTTATACACATTGCATTTTCTATGTGTTAATTTAAGTGTACTCAACTTCCGTGCACGTTCTGGGTGTTTGCTGTGTGAAAAAAAAAAAATCGATTGATAAGGGAATATGGTCCAGGAAGCGCGTATTCGTATACCTAGCTGTAAACGTACTGGAGGCGTGGCGGAGGAAAGCGTACGTAGAGCGTATGTATTGCGTAATGTTCTGCGATTGGTTTATCACTGCCAGCGTACGTCCCTGTGTCAGCGGGAAATGGTCCGATAGTCAATCAAGCGGAGCGCTTACCAAAGTCGCACAACAACAATTTTACAGATTTTGGAGCGCCGTCCACACATAAGGCGCACCGGATTATTAGGCGCACGTACGATTTTTGAGGCTTTTCGGTGCGCCTTATAGTGCGGAAAATACAGTAAATGGTGAAAAAAACTCCTTTTGTGATCCAGAACGAATGCATAGAGCATTAGAACAACACCAGGGTAAGTAAACAATGTTTTTTTGCTTTTGTTTTTCGCAGCTGAACCGTTCTCCAGATCACGAGGAAGCACACGATCAGCTCCACAAGGCCGATGAGCTGGAGTTACTCCAGGAAGAGGCACATGAGGCCTATCACCATGGCGACTACATCACGACCGTCCAGGTGCTGGAGCGAGTCATAGAGGTGAGCGAGTCTGGAGATCAGAAGTACACATGCAGCAACAGGTGTTGATTTATAGCGATATTAAAGGGACAGTTCACAAGCATGGCTTTCATCCTCATGTTTTTATCCTTGTTCTTTCCTCCATGGAGCTCAAAATCATTTCCAGATTTAAGAATGTTTTCTGTAAATCAGAAATCGGCATGTTATTTATACTGTGAAGCTCCAAGGATCAGTTGCAGAGGTTTGACTGTGCGTTCTGTAAGGCCTGCCTATAGAGCAGTACAAAAGTCCAGTCTTTATTGAACGAGCTTGAACAAGGAGTTGTTGCATGCTCTGATAATACGGGCTCTGAATGGAGAAGTGTTGGGTTGGTTGAGACCACGAGCAGTTCTGTCTTCGCAAGGTTGAGTTGAATTGCTGCACAAGTAATCGTTAAGTTTGCGGTCTCCGTTCAAACACTCATGCAATCTCATTCCTAAATGACAACGATGTTTATTTAACTCTTGACAAAGTCACACCGGCGCATTCAGATCTGAGTTATCATGCACTGAAATGTATGAAACGGCTTCATAATCGGTCTTTTCATATACACCGTATCATTATTTCTGTTACAAATATTCAGATTATTACAGAAGTACTGGGTGTATTTTTTTTTTTTAGCTTGGATATAAACAGTGATATCTACAGTAGCGATCGAAATGGAGAGATTCATTAAATGCTGGAGTATGATTGAGTCATTGAATCATTCATTCAAGCTCATATTGCAAATCTTAAGAAGTGCAATTTTTATACTATTCTTCAAATGTTTGGAGAATTAAATTTTATTTACCGGTAGTCGTTATTTAGGCTGCATTTATTTGTTCAGAAAGGCAGTAAAATGTTAACATTTTGAAGTAATATTATAGTTGGAAACAAATATTCTCTTTTATTATATTGTAAAATTGAATTTATTCCTTTAATGTTAAAGTTGTATTTTCAGCATCATTCCTCCAGTCTTCAGTGTCACATGATCCTTCACTAATCATTCTCATATGAGGATTTGAAGCTTAAGAAACATCTCTTATAATCGTTGTAAACAGTATATTTTTGTGGAAAGTCATGTAGATATATTTTACCTTCTAAATATCTTTGCTGTAACTTAATCCATTTAATGCTGCATAAAAATAAATATAAACAAAAAATCTAAAAGTTTGTTATTCTTTAAGAGTTCGACCTTTGATCACTTGTCACTTTATCGGTGTTGATCTCACTTTCCCTTATCTGAGTTGTTGAACTTAAACGTTTAGTAAGCGATTTCTTCAGAGCAGCGCTGTCGAAAGTGGATCGGATCAGCAGCAACACACTTGTAGCCAATCAGCAGCAAGAGGGAGATCTGAAGAAAGACTGTAGAAAGAGAGATGGCTGAGAGACATTACAAAAGAGAAAAGCTCAGAGGAATATGACTGGAAAAGAAGGTTATGATCAGGCAAGAGCGTTCATATTAGAAAAGCTTTCCAGCGCTGAAGAGACCCGAGCGAGAAGAACTGAAAACAGACGCAGAGGTTGTTGTTTCTGCTCCATACGTGAGTTTTGACTCCAGATATGCTGTTATTGTAATGTTAGATATAGTAACAGGACAGTTTGAGTGTCATTGATAATCTGGAGCTGCTGCTGGTGACGAACAACCAAGTGTTGCTTGTGTACTGCATGTTCTCCCTTGTCGTTCATTCGTGATCTTCATTGTTTTCTTTAGAGACACACACTCTTGCATTGCGTGTTTGTGCATTTTGTGGGTGGAGCAATGAAGGGAGGGGAGTGAGTTTGTTTGGGTTGGTTTCAAACATCAACAGTGTTTCTCAGAAATCACTTACTGCACCTTTAAAGGCCCTACAAATAAAATGCAAAAACAAAGAACGTATCAAATGTCCAGTTAAGGCTTAAGACGTCTCTAGAGATTTAAAACCTCAGTGCGAATGCTGTGTTCTTGTAGTCATTTTCTCTTCCCTCCCCAGCTCTCTCCCTGGGACCCAGAGTCTCGAGAACTGAGAGCCGAGTGCTACGTCCGCCTCGGGGAGCCACGGAAGGCCATTATGGACCTGACACCAGCAACACGTCTGCGTGCCGACAACCGGGCAGGATTCCTCAAACTCAGTCAACTACATTACAGTTTAGGCGAGCATCACGACTCACTTAAGTATGTACATTTCAGGCTGTCCGGTTTGTTATGAAATGCTTAATGACGGCTGTTTTCTTTGGTTAGGAAATCATACAGACAGTATTCACGCTTGTCCTGTAGAGTGTTTAAAGCAAGGGTCACCAACCTTTTTTAAACTGAGGGCTACTACTTGGGTACCGATTGATACACACTTCTGAAATAACACATTTGCTCCATTTACCTTTTAATTATGTCATTATTAATGATATTCATCTATGTGAGGACACTGAATGATTTCTCTAAATGATTTAACAAGGTAGGAAACAATCAATATGCAACATTTTATTTCTATAAACCTCTGCAAGTATTTACGTTTTCAAATGATCACTTCTACAACATTTTCACTAGCCACTAACATTTAGTCTGCCCTGTATTAAGATTTTGGTAAGCTTCAGCTACTGATTTCATTGGTTTAGCTGCACCTATCAATATTGAGCACAGCTGGCGGCGTCGCCATTGGTTGAGCTGTGTGGCTCTTTGCTGTGATTGGTGTTTGATTCCCTGTGTTTTCAGGCTGATCTGCGTCTCTCTCACGGCGGGGTTAACCTCTGTTCCCAGATGCATTTCAATGCAATGTCTCGTTCCCGCTCTCGAAAGGGGACGTCTCCGGTTACTGTCGTAACTTCGGTTCCCTGAGAGGCGGAATGAGACGTTGCATTAACTGCCGTGTTCGCCGCTTGTCCAGCTGTGCAGCGTTCAGTTATGATTCTGACTCAATTGCTGTTTGCTTATGCTGTTTATACTGTCTGTTAGCCAGAGCTGCATCGCGTGACAATTGGCCAGTGTTCAACTGGCGTTATCCTATAAGGTTTCAGAAATTATGTGAAGGGGAGGAGTTAATTTGCGAGTGTGGTTTTTATCTTATTTTTAAACAGGATAGCAAAAAAATTAGATGGTAAGTGGCGCTATGGTGAGCTATTTTTTAGAACAAGCCCACAGGTTACTCATGTGGTCCTTGCGGGCACCATGTTGGTGACCCCTGGTTTAAAGGGTCATTCTATGGTCACTGTTATTAGTCACACATACTGACTGTGTGCATGTAGCCGTACAAATACTAAGTCAATCTGGTTCTAAAAGGAAACATGTCTCTTTCTTTCATTGAGGTTTATTTTGTCTTTCCGTCACTGTTTCTGTTTTCAGTCAGGTTCGTGAGTGTCTGAAGCTGGATCAGGATGATAAGGAGTGTTTTGGCCACTACAAACAGGTCAAGAAGCTCAGCAAGCAGCTGGACTCTGCAGAAGAGCTGATCTCAGAGCAGAGGTGCTGAAAACATCTCCTCCCTGTCACTTCCAGAGTTGTAATTTTGGTTTAGGCTCCGCTTATATCACTCAATATCGGACTTTACTTTAGATTCTTGATGATCTTTTTCTTTTTAGCTATTTTTGTGTATTTCTTTCATTTTATGACAAAAACTACCATTCCGAAGTCAGTAGTAATGTTGTGAAATGTTGTTACAGTTTAAAATGTATTCTATTTTAGAATGTAATTTATTAAGCTGTATTTTCAGCATCATTACTCCAGTCTTCAGTGTCACATGAACCTTCACAAATCACTCTAATATGATGATTTGATGCTTAAGAAACATTTATTTTATTATACTTATCAGTGTTGAAAACAGCTGTTTTGAAAACATAATGTTTTTAACCGTGTTACCCCCCCCCCACTGAACGCATCATAAAAACAAAAAGCAGAATCAATTTGAACTAGGAATCTTTTTTCTAACATATGTCTTTACTATCAATTTAATGCATCCTTGATGAATGAATGCATTAATTTCTTACTGACTTGGTTTTGAATGGCATTCTGACAGATTTCTCATAAGAATTTCTTTTGTAGAATTCTTTCCATCATTATTCTGAGCATTTATTAATCGTTCTTTGTCTTTTTCTGCTCTTGATTGGCAGGTATCAGGAAGCCATTGACAAGTACGAGTCTGTGACGCGAACAGAGCCGAATGTTGCGTTCTACACTAATAAAGCAAAGGAAAGGACCTGCTTCTGCTTAGTCAAAGTATGTGCCTCTACGAAATGTAATTTAGCTATGTTGTTATGTTACATATTTTAAAGGGCTCTTCTAGTTACCATCAATGCCGTATGTGCTCTTTTATTAGAAGTGAATAATGCAAGAACTTTAAGACGGTTTGGTGTCTAGGCTTCATCTCATTGGTTGTGGTTTTTTCTCTCTCCCTGTCTTGTGACTCCTCCAGATGAAGAGTGCCGAGGAAGCCGTAGACATTTGTTCAGAAGCTCACCAGAGAGAACCTCAGAATATCCACGTCCTCCGGGACCGAGCGGAGGCCTACATCCTACTGCAGGAATATGAGAAAGGTACTATAAAACACTCATTTACTACGATATAGGCCCTGTTTACTCCTGGTGTTAAGATACGTTTTGGTCACAAGTAGATGAGTAAGACATTCCCCTGGTCTCTTTTTTTTATTTTTACACTTTCATTCACTTCTGTCCTGGTTTCTTCGAGAGGAGAGTCTATGGACTGGTAAATGTATGGACTTTTCACATCTTTTGATATAATGGAGGAAATAAGCTTGCACAATTTAGTCAGACCATGCTGAACGCTGTTAATCAGGAAGGGTGAGAGAACATTGAGCATTTAAATCCGGTTGAATCGCTTGGAATTGGCTAAAAGTGGACCTGTATTTAGCGTCGTCCACTTATGATCTGATTTACCAAAACGCATCTTAATACCAGGAGTAAACCGGGCCATAACGTAAGGATTTGAAGACTTATGTTTCTTCCTCTGTTCCTCTTCTCAGCTGTGGAAGACTATCAGGAGGCTCGGGAGTTTGATCAGGAGAACCAAGAGATTCGTGAAGGTCTTGATCGAGCACAGAAGCTCCTCAAGCTCTCTCGCAAGAGGGACTATTATAAGATCCTGGGGGTCAGCAGGTAAAACAAAGACCTCCCTTTGAGTGCATTTAATCGTTTAAAGACTAATTGGGTGGCAAAACGCACTCAGTTCAGTTCTCTCACGATTTATGAGCAGCGGTTTCATGTGCGTGCGTTTCTCAGATAGTGGAATGATTTAAAATCACTTGTTTTTAAACTGCAATACTTAAAAACGATAAACTTCCATGATGGCGCTGCACAGCAACATCATGTCAGCGTAACCACAATAGAGACAATCGTCCAAAATCTCTACCTGTTGACAGATTTCAACCGGTTTATCACCCACCCTTATGTCATACTACTGAACAATCATGATCCTAATCTAACCTTCATCTCCATAACAAAATGCCAGTTTGGTTAGTCAATGATTCATCTTCTTTGAATTATTAAAATATTGGTATCCAAGACACCCTAAGCATGGAAACTGTAGGATACACTGTCACTTCATCTGAAATCAAATACTTCCCTATTTGATAGTAGGTGAAAAACAGTACAACAAAAGAGTAAATTATATAGAATTGGAAAAAATACAGTAATACCTTGAGATACGAGCATAATCTGTTCCAGGACGGAGCTCGTTACTCGAATTGCTCGCATCTCAAATAATATTTCCCATAAGAAATAACAGGGAAAAAAATTCAGTTCAAGCCCTCTAAAAAACTCCCTAATTAGTGCTAATAACAATGGAAAAAAACATGTTTTTAATTGCTATAGAGACACACAATTATAGTATATAAGGATTCCTGTGATTATAAAATAAAAAGTGGTTTTAATTGAGTTTTTATCTTCAAGACAGACGATACAGTAGCGGCTAATGGAGGGAGGGAGGGATTACGTAGATAATGCAAACACAATACGGAAGTGTAGTGTTTCTTCCCGTGTTGTGTATTGGATAAACTCTGAACTTCATATTTATTATTATTGAACACTCATAAGTCGTGCTGCTCCCAGCTTAATACTCCTGAATCACTCGTTGCCCCCGGTAACCTCCCGCTGTAAAACCAAGCTGCCTCTAGTGGAGATCATATGCAATTACCCATAAATGAGGCGCTTGAGCTCCGAGTGCTGAACACCTCTAGCGTCTGTAAGCTGCTCGTATCTCAAATATTTACTCATAACTCAAAGCAAAAATGTTTTGTATTTTCAATAGGAAAAATGTATCATAATTATTGCATAAATATAAATTAGTACCATGAAATTCTCTCAAAATATGAGCACAAATATATTAACGGTACATTGATTTTTACTGAAAATAAGTTACGAATAACCAACTTAAGCTGATAGTAATAAGCATACTGTAATCTTGCTTTCAGGAGTGCCAATAAACAGGAAATCATAAAAGCATACAGGAAGCTGGCTCAGCAATGGCATCCTGATAATTTCCAGTCTGAAGCAGACAAGAAAGAGGCAGAGAAAAGGTTTATTGATATTGCATCAGCAAAGGAAGTGCTCACTGATCCAGGTAAGAGAATGTCAGGTGACTGCAAATCTGAAATGTATCGTCAGTTACTGAAAACTATACGTTTTTTTTAAGTACCTCTATTATGCTTTTTCGAAAATATATCCTTTCATTCTGTGTAATATCACTGTCTGTGAATGTAAGAGGTTTGCAAAGTTTCAAAAATCAAAGTGCACAAGAAATAAAGTTATGGACTCCTAAAAGAAAGGATTGATTCTGAACTGCCTTGACGAGTCATCAGTAAGTCCAGTCTCATTCCTGCACGAACATGCGTAGATTTGTAACAAATTTACTATTGTGAACGTCTAATTTGACACGCCCTCAAATACTTTAGTAATAGTCGAGAACAATCACAACAGACTGGGCCATCTGACCAATCAGAGCAGAGTAGACCCATGGAAAGGATGGATTTAAACCAACTGCACCTTTTCAGACTCTCTGAGGAAATGAGATGGTGTGGAATGTTATTATAAGAAAAAATTTAAGTGTTTTTTGACCTTGGATGCATAAGACAAAATTAGGAACCTTTAAAATAACGTAACAGGGGCACTTTAACATTGTTTTTGCTCGTTTTATTGCAGATTGTATGAAGATTGTTCATAGAGCGTTCTTCTTTGTTGTTTTCTGTACAGAAATGCGTCAGAAGTTTGATTCGGGCGAAGACCCTCTGGACCCTGAGAATCAGCAGGGTGGAGGAGGTGGAGGAGGCAGGGAATGGCCCTTTGGCTTCAACCCCTTCGAGGGCGGAAACTTCCACTTCAAGTTCCAGTACAACTAATAACAGAGCGGCTGATGCAGTATAAACGAACAATGATGTGGACTAAGAAACCTGGTTAAAGAACCTGCGTTATCCAAACGGAACGATGGAGAAATCTGATTTTCTGTTGTTTTTTTTGAGACTTGAATCCACAGGCTGTTTTGGACTTTTTCCAGGAGCAAATTTACTTGACCGGGTAAACGCCATTAGTTTGGTGTTTGATTTTCTCTGCTAAAAAGACTTTAAAAAGTCTAGTTGAACGTGGAGTTTTAAACTCAGCTGAGGCATTTCAGCTCAATTTTCTTTGACGGACGTACCATCTCTAACGTTACTTTGTCTCTCTCATATGGTCGTTTTTTCTTTTTCTTCTGCTTTTATTTGTTTTGTTTTTTGAATGACACTCCAAAATTTAGGGTGGATTATTTTAGACTGTGCCATGTACTTCTGATACCAGTTTGTCTTATTTGCATTCTTAGTTTCAGCTCTGACATGCCGGCAGCCTTGAAATGGATAAAGCAGTATTGCACGTTTTTCTGGCAAAAGAGGTAGCTTTTCTCAAATCTTTCTCAGTACTGAAGTGCATCCCATAAAACCACCAGAAACGCTCCTGTCCTTGGGCTGCTTTATAGCCTGACACTTTTAATCTGATACCAGTTTGCACAATACTTTTTTATTGGAGTCTTTGCTAAAAGGTTACATGACTGAATGTTTACGATCATTCTTCAGCTGTTGCCGATGATAAATCAGATGATCAAACTATGAAACTGACTTTATTTGGTTTCATTTTTTGACTAATATATCAACAGGTCAATGTCCGACAATGCTTTGAAACTATTATGTAAACGTAATGATTTACTCCTGCACTTTCATTTTGATTTGATTTGAAGGTCAACCAACTTAAGCAATCACTAGTTATTGGGAAATAAATTTATATATATTTATATATTATTTAAAGGTTTATGACATGCGGCCACCATTATTCAAATGATTTGCAGGTTTTGGGGGTGTATGATTGTTAGTTTGTGCCAATGCAAATGTCTTCTTGACCTCACTAATGTTTTATGCTTGTTTTTCATTTGTTTCAAGATAAACAAATCCATGAAAAACTCCAAAATATATTGTTTTTAAGCAAGAAGGTCGAAAACTCATTCATCAAGCGTTTAGTTGGTACAGAGGATTCATTTAAGAGACACATTTTATATTCTTTGAGGAATTGAAATGGATTGAAATGGAAGTCAAGTGTTGTGCCAGTTTTTGCAGGGTGGGATAGCTGGTTAATACATAAAATCGTTGGCTGTGACAAAATCTTGTCCTATTTACTTAAAGGGCCAGTCACACAGCCGATCGCGCATGAATTACTCACAAATCACGCATAGATTGGGTTTGTGCGTGCTTGTGCGTAGAGAAATTGACCAAAGTATTCCACGAACACCCGACGCATGAATCACTGACGGAGCGCGTCCCAACACGCGCGCTTCGCGAACGTTCCACGAACAAGCACTTTCAGAATCCACATTGTCAGTGGAATGAACGTGATACGCGCGCCGCGGTGCGCGGTTCATGAGTGATATGAAGGTGGGGCGTCAGTGGACGTGCGCGCTTTCGAACCAGTTCCGACGCATAAGCACTGACGGCCGACGCGTGTCCCACGCATGTCACGCATACTCAACGCATAAACTACGCACGCCGACTCATAAATAACGCACACCGACGCACGTCTGTGCGTCAGAAAATGTTTGAACCGTTCAAAACTCAAAATCACGCACAAACCACCTTCGACGCACATCCACTTACAATCACTGACGGTCCTCGTTCGTTCCACCGACTAATTACGCATATGACGCACACGCTGCGCAGAAACGAAAATCTGTGCGTAATTCGTGCGTTCTTCATGCGTTTTCGCTGTGTGACTGGGCCTTAAAAAGCGCACTATTTGGAGAAAAAAAATTGACCATTGTAACATCGACGGTTCGAGAACACTCATAATAATGCATTGCGGGAATGAATTCCCGCGTTTACCACAACGCAGCCATCAAAGATTTTAATTGATTATTAAATTGTTTGCTTAAGGTTTATAATTAATTTTATGACCGAGTTCAAGGCAAAAAAATTATCCCACTACTGGAGCTGCCAGTTTGGCCAAGTTTCAAAAGTGGTTTAGTGTTTTAATAAACTCGTCTTCATTCAGTCTCTCAAGTGAGCTATGTTAGTGGACTAATGTAGGGAACAGTGAATGATTTCGGACACAACCTGTAAAAGACAGCGAATGAAGAACAACTTTTAAACTGTTGCGCGCTCCTGTGCTTTAGTTACCACGGCAACGTTTATGCGCGTGTCCGTGGCCGCTTCGCAACGATGTTACAACAACCCGCTTCTGCTCTTTAAATCGAGTAAACGGTTGTTTCTCCCTAAATACGAGGTTTTGATAAAATGCGTCGCCCAAAGTACTTCACGCCGAATGAGGTGTCCCTTCACAACACTGCCACAGATCTCTGGGTGTCGTTTTTAGGGAAAGTGCACGATCTGACGTCACTGCTGGAGGAAAACAAAGGTAAGAAACTCGCTCTCACTAAAAGAAGAAAAAGGTGTGGAATCATTAAACATTTATTCAAACTCTCCCTCTCTATCTCTCTCGTTATAGGTGATGTTTTATTGAAGCCCATCACAGAATGCGCAGGAAAGGACATCAGTAACTGGTTTGACCCAAAGACAAAAGACGTAAGCTACTGGAACCACAAGACAAAAACAGTCAAGTTTTATATTTATTCCAAAATATCTATAGGTAGTAACAATTCATGAACCTCCATTCATTCTCAATTACCCCCATCGAACCCTCTGCACTCTTTAGTGAGTCTGTTAAAAGTCAATGAGCTCAAGGGAGGCAAGAGAGACGCGGCGTCCCGCTGTCACTTTAACCGCTGGAGTCGCTGATGGACAGTGTTAATTTAGAAAAACTAGTGACTTAAACACTATTTAATGTCACACTTTTTAATATTTGCCTTGTTTTATATTGTTTTTTTTGTAGTTTTTCTATCTCACTCTATATATATATATATATATATATATATATGTGTATGTGTATATATATATATATATATATATATATATATATATATATGTGTATGTATATATATATATATGTGTATGTATATATATATGTATGTATATATATATGTGTTTTTATTGTCATTCTTTGTACACACAACTAAATTTTGACACATTAGCTCATAGCAACAATGCATTTAAAACTTTAACATTAAAATGAAAAAGAGTTCAGGAGTCTGACAGCCATGAGAAAAAAGTTGTTGCAGAACCTGTTTGACCTGCATCAAATACTGCAAAACCTTTTTCCAGGGGTCAGCAGCGAGAACAGGCCATATATATATATATATATATATATATATATATATATATATATATATATATGCAGTGGAGTTCGGTTATCTCGACGGCCTCGGGGGTTGCAAAAAAGCGTTGATATAACCGTTTAGCGAGATAACCTATACCCAATATATCTATGTATTTGATGAAGCGATCGGCATGCTATAAAAATGTATATACACTGTATATGTTTGCTAACAGCAAAAGGCATATGTGCATCATCTAACAGCAGATATTCACCAAAATACAATAAAAAACACTTTCGATTCTCCATACAAACCTTTAATTATATTCTCCAACATTGCAAACACAATGATCGCTCAGAGTGTAAACACGGGCACAACACACGTGTAAACACATTCGCTCATAACAGTCACTTCGCTCTGACACAGTTCTGATAGTATTGCACACGCGGTTAATATGGTTTATTTACAAAGTTTAAAATGCATTGTTGCTTTTTGCCTTTAATGGTCTGCTTGAAAACAAATGCTTCTATCAGTAACGACGTCTTTGTCGATGTCAACGTAATCTGGGAATCCTGGACAATGACGCTTCACTGAACACACACACTCACAGAAGACGCGCTCGACTCACTGAACACACAGACTCACTGCAGGCGCGCTGGACTCACTGAACACACTCACGCACTCACAGACAGGCTCGACTCGGCTCGGCTCAACTCCTGCGCCTTCTCTTCTAAAATAGCATCTAGCAGGCTTTAGACTTCCACGAGTCTTAGACACCCGCTACTTCTGCGAGTTCTTCTGCGGCTGCGCGGGACTGTACGTGCATGCGCGCATGCGCAGTGAACTAGGTACGCTCATGACTCACGATATAACCATGTGAAGTGACGACTTTGTCCGAGATATTTGCTCGAGATATTAGTTTTCGGCGGCATTTAGGAATCGACATTAAAGAACCGAAAATACTGAGACAAATAGGGAGTTTGGCAGTTCCACTTCAAAAACGTCGACATAATAGTATTGGCGAGTTAACCATGACTCGAGATAGGTGAACTCCACTGTATATATATATATATGTAAACGTATATATATATCGTATTTTCCTGCATATAACCCGCGGGTTATACCAGAGTTGCCAAAAGGGTTATATAAGGGTGCGGGCTATATCACAAATTTTTTGCACGTAATAATATTTCAATATGTCTGTTATGTCCCTAAGGGCAAGTTTGTTATTTTTTGCAGAATTTTCTTTCTGTTTTTCTTTCTTGTGAGGGTTGTTGTCTCTGGCGCTTGTACTGTCACTCTGACAGCTGCGCCGATAGGCTGTCTGACCTGTCAATCATGCAGGAAGACGTGATTGGCTGTGCTGCATGAGGGCGGGCTCTTCTCATCTCATCCGATGATCAACACCTGTAGAATCGCTTCTTAAGGGACGAGCTGCTGCACAGCGGGAGACACTGATTTTGCTTTTTCTTCTTATTCTGACTTGTGTTTGTTTTCTTATTGTTTGAATTTTGCGCACAAGCACTGTGTACCGAGCTGAACAGTTATGATAATTGACGTCATGCAAGCAACATTCGAAATTCGAAATGTGAATTTACACAAAAAAGTTTGTCAATAAATGGGTGCGGGTTAAATAAGGGTGCGGGTTATATGCGGGAAAATACGGTACTTTCCTGTAGCTCAAGCAGTAGAGCATTGATGTTTACAATGCTAATGTCTTGGGTTTGATTCCCAGGGAAAGCAAGAACTGATTAATGTGTTGTGAATATCAATGTGTTTCTTGAATGCAGTGCAAATTGCTTTAGATAAAAGCGTCTGACAAATGCATTAATGTAAATATATATATGTATATATTGATTTCTGTTTCAGATTCTTACTCATGTCGACCAGAAGACTGGCTGCATTAAATACTACACCCCCAGGGGGCGCTTTATACACATACCCCCTCCCTGCCCTCGCACCGACTGGGCCAATGACTTCGGGAAGCCGTGGTGGAAGGATAACCGCTATGAGGTTGGGCTGCTGTCTGCCAAAACACGCTGGATCCGCATTATTAACACGCTAACCTCCCAGGAGCAGAGGCTGGAGGTACGCCGGTGTTCAGATGGCATACAACAACAGAGAGTGTTAAACATGCAATCCCTTTCTGCAAAAAAATGCATATTGATTATTTAATGTCCCCCTGTAGTCAGTCAGTTTATCTCTTAACATGCATCTTTGATAGCCAAAATGATGCACTAAATTTTTTTTTATCCCTGTGAAGGTTTTTCATCCCTTAAAACAGCTTGAATGTGATTCTACACCCTTGATTCGTTTAGTCTATGTGCATCATGAATATGCAAATTAGTCTCTACATACCTCATGAATATGCAAATTAGCCCCGCCTCCACTCTCTCACACCGGCTCTGAACACCTGAGTCACTCACTCAACTTTACTGTAGTTAATGTGGAAATATTGGTGTAATTCAGCCCTATATGTTTGACCCAGAGTCAGATTCAGGAGAAGTGGAAGAATGAATCATTCAGGCTCGTCTACAAATCGATATATCAGAATGGTGATGCGTTTTATGTGTCACTTTCAACAACGTCAGTTACATAACAGTAATTAATACGATTATATTTTGCTTGACTACGTTATCAAACAGCTAATAATGTGTTTCCTCTGTTATACAAACCATATTCCCATTCACCATCTCAGTCACAGAGCCGACTTCTAACAATCAGCATCCTCAGAAACGCATGATCATCGAAGAAAGTCAGTGGAAAAATGCACGTAGTTCATCGTAACATCATATTTTCCATGCTATATTGCTAAATCTACCTGATTTTTCACATCACCAAAAATACACTTGGATAACCTGGATTCCCTTGAGATAGTTAATGATATGCGAAAGTCCGCCCACTCATTCACATGATTGGTTACAGTAGGAAACGATGGTGATTTCAAACTGTGTTTTTGAGGCTGTCTTAAAATCACAGCAGTTTTAAGGATAAACAACTCTGCAATGCCGTTGACAGATGTATTTGCACATGGTTTGTCTTAAAGCTTATTAAAAACTCCACACAGACAGATAAACAACATTACAATTTGATTTTCCCCACAGGGGGACTTTAATCATTCCTGGTTCAGTGCCTGTTTTACTGCACAGACCACATTTGCACTGCGCCACATCATACTGAAGAGGGCAGGATTGCATCGTTTCTTCTTTCTAGTTCCTCTCAGTCTCTTGATACAATCCTCCCTCCCAATCTTGAGGAAATGGATCTAATGTTTAGCCTCTGGCATTACAAGTGCTGTCAGACTGACCGTGCTGATTTACTTGCTGTTGGCATGTGACAGTATCAAATTCTCATGTTGAGGTAATTGCTGAAGCTTTTATCACGGTATACCTTATTATATTTATATTGATACGGTTTAATAATTTTTTTTCTTATAACAAAAAGAACTGAACTTTTAAATACAATTATGCAATACTACAAAAAAAATTGAAGTAAATCAATATCTAGGGCATGATATTGTCCAAAATTGCCTTATAAGTCTAAGTATTTGGTGCTGTGATGAATCTCAAATACAAAAATCTGAATGGCTGATTAGAACATTTTAAATACTGTCCTGAAACAGAAAGAAGCACAGCTGATTTGTTTATGGGGTTATGTGGGGTAAAGGATGCATTTCTGATGTTTTATCAGCACCATCTGCTGTCTGAGTTATGTTTTCATTCATTTATAATAAATATAGTAATACCTTGAGATATGAGCATAATCCGTTCAAGGACTGAACTCATAACTCGAATTGCTCGTATCTCAAATCATTTTCCCCCATGAGAAATAACAGAAAAATAAGATGGCCTCAGAAGCTCATATTTATTATTATTGAACACTCATAACTCCTGCTGCTCCCAGCTTAATACTTGTGATTCACTCGTCGCCCCCGGTAACCTCCCGCTGTAAAACCAAGCTGCCTCTAGTGGAGATCATATGCAATTACCCATAAATGAGGAGCTTGAACTGCTCCGAGTGCTGAACACCTCTAGCGTTGGTGTCTGTAAGCTGCTCGTATCTCAAATATTTACTCATATCTCAAAGCAATAATTAGCTTGAATGCTTGCTCATATCTCAGAATACTCGTATGTCGGTATGCTCGTATCTCAAGGTATTACTGTAATTATTCACAGTATGTTAAAGTGCCCACGATGACAATACCATGTATTTTCATTATCGTGACATATATCATAGTAACTTTTATCAGCACTGTATCTTAAGCTCTGGACAGAACAACCATCTGCCAGTGTTCATTCAGCACAGAGTCTTCTTTCTCTCTTTCTATGGATCCTTGTTTCCACCTTCAAAAAAAAAAAAAAATGTAGACATTAAAAGTTACATGCAAATTTGTGTCTCACAATTTGGACTTTTTTGTTGCAATTGCAAGTGTATGTCTTTCTCACAATTCTGACTTTATTCTGAGAATTGAGAGTTAATATCTCGCAATTAAGAGTTTATAACTCTCAGTTGTGAGTTTATAGAAATAGTCAGAATTGCGAGATATAAACTCCCAATTCTGACTTTTTTCCTTGAATTGCATGTTTATATCTCACTATACAGACTCACGTTTGCGAGTTTTGATATAAACTCAATCTTTTTTATTCTGTGGCAGAAACAAGATTCCTTATCTTTTCTCTGGGCCCGTCTAAGACAAATCCCTGCCCTCTACCACCCGTTCATAAAATAAACATATCTGAATCTTGTTTTAGCAGCCAGAGAGTTCTTCTAAGCGGTTGTTTTCGAAGCAGGTCTGTTCAGAGGAGACCTTGGAAGAGATCCTCCAGCAATACCTGCGCTACAATTCCCATGCATCAAGCTACACCTGGAAGCACAACGGCTCCGTTTTGGAGATGAGCAAGACCCTGAGTGAAAACGGCATCCCAGAAGAGGACGAGTTTTACTGCGGAAGCCCAGACTGTAACCTCTTCTCTCCATCCATATGTCTGTATTTCAACGACGACCTCACTGAGCTCTAAAGACGTATGCATTAATATGTACAATGGTTTATAATGTGGTGTATCATATGCACCGCTAGCAAATTTATTGGCATCTGAGGAAGAACGGCACATCAACTATTCATGTGTTCAGTGCTTCATTGATTTCTGTCTGTGCTTATCTTATTGCAGCTCTCTGGGCTTCATCCAATCAAATGCTGTACAACAGAATAAAGAAGATGAATGTCAGCCTACATAATAAACCCCTGAACCATAAAGTCTGGTTGCCATGGTAATTGCTGGGAGGAAATGCAGCAGCTACTGTATTGTGGGCCACAGCGGGCTCTCAGCCCTAATTAAGTAGCATTATATGTGTATGCGTGTGCACGGATTGATTGCATGCAGCCAACATATCAATGAAATCGCTGCTTTATGAGACTTATTATTGCCATGCCATTACGTGTGTGTTTTTGGCAAGCAGTTTCATTTGCTGTATGCACTTGGTCTAATGAAATTATGTGGGGTTGTCTTTGTGTCGCGTGTGCAGGAACAAATAGAGCGGTGGTTTTCAACCAGGGGACTAAAGATGGCTTAAAATTATATAAAATATACGCTAAACAGCTAAAACTCAAGATGTGAGCTGATGTTATATTTCTTATTTGAGTGAATTCCTCCAAACACCAGTCATTTTTACTAAAGAAACAGGCTTAGAAAACCTGGATATTTTACATTTATGCATTTGGCAGATGTTTTTATAGACTTACATTCTAATCAGTTATTTTTTTTTTCCTGGGAGTTGAACCCATGACCTTGGCGTTGCGAGCGCCACACTCTACTGATTGAGATGCAGGAATTTTATATTAGGAAAATGATTTTAAAGGAAATGAGTAAAATCTTATGAAGTCATGGACATATAACACAGGTCTATTTAAGGTCTAAGATATTTTAATGAGATAGAAAACTATTCACAAATTAACTCTTTGATAATAAAATATAAACTGAAAAACATTAAATTGTGTAGTTCTATTATTTTGTATATAATTATATCAAGAAAATGTTTAAATTATAAATATAATTTTGTATATATATATATACACAAACAAATATTTCATTTATATTGCCTCTTCTAGTTTCCGTAAATATTTTTGTTCTCTAAATTAGTAGCTTTTTCTTTACAGCAGAAGTTACAGAAATGTATTAACTTCGTTATCTGACACTAGATCAAGAATATGATACCATATTTACATTTATGCATTTGTCAGACACTTTTATCTAAAGCAACTTGCATTGCATCCAATGAACACATTGATATTCTAATCAGTTCTTGATTTCCCTGGGAATCGAACCCATGACCTTGGTGTTGCAAGCGCCACTCTCTACTGATTGTGTCCCCTTTCCTATATAAACCGAACTGCAAGTTTACTCAAGGAAAGGAAAAACATGCATGGATACTTTTGGCGTGAGTCCTTGTAAAGTGCCAGACTTTGGAATGCAATGTGTGCATTTCAGCAGCTGAATATGTGGAATAATCACATATTTTTTTGCTGATATGTGATCCCATCATGAGCCGCTCTGCTTCGCTTTGTCCTCACCTTAAATAGTTAATTTTTAAGCAATGCAACATGATGTAAGTGTGGGCATGTCTGCGGCAGCGCCCCCCCCCCCTCAAACCTCACATCAGCCCTTTCGATCCACACTTCTTTTCTTTTTGTGTGTGTGTGTGGATTTGTTTTTACAAAGGTGGGGGCCTTAAAGCATATTAAGGTGGCCATGTTTGTTAGATTCGTGTTGTTCCCGGCGGCGCGCGCGGGCGTTACTGCGCGCACTTTCGGGAAAACCAGACACATGTGAGGAAAGCGCGCACAATAATAACACGAGATGAAATACAGTTGCAATCAGCAATGCGCCCCCCGCCATAACAATGAGACTGATTTTAAGGGGAGAGAGAGGGGGAGAAGGAGAGAGAGAGGGAGAGAAAGAGAGAGAGAGAGAGAGAGAGAGAGAGAAGGAGGGGTGGTGGGGGGGCGTTCTGAAATAATATAGTCAGCCATTTTTATGTAAGGGGATTTTTCTTATTGGGGGGAGAGGTGGGGAGGGAGGGGGGGTTGTTAAAAAATAAATATAAGGGCGGCCATCTTTGTTTCTCTGCCTTGTAGTGTAAAATATTCCAAAACGCCCCCCACTTTTTGTGTGTCGATTTGAATATTAAATAAATATCATAATTCGGGAGGAATACACTTTTCGATCTCGCGGAACGGGGTCACCAGCAGGAATATAATGTCCTCTCTTCTCCGTTCTTGTGAGGAAGATGAGGGCACGGCGGTTAATTCCGAGGGAGGAGATTTTGATGAAGAAGAAGAAGACGACGGAGACCTGGACGAGAACGCAAGCGACATAAACTCGCCGGCGGCGCCTAGAGAAACTGCAGCGAGAGCCGCGCCAGGTACCGTTCCGTCCGCGGCGCAGAAACGCGCCGAACCACCCGCGCGGATCCGCGGCGACCCGCGCCGGACATATGCATGCTTCCTCCGGGATGCTCTTGCGCGCGTATGACCCGTGCATGCTTTATTCATCCGCGTGCATTTCGGCAAAGAGTTACTTAGAGTTTGGCTAAAGTTGACCGATCCCCCCTCACCCCCTCCTCTCTCACTCTCTCTCTGTCCCGTCTGTGTCATTCGTCAGGTCTGTCATATGATAGTGCCTTTTCATCTCCCGCTGCGATCTGACAAAGGATCATTAAGATGCAAAGGTTACTTAAGAGCAATAAGCCAGTGCATTGATCTCAATGCGGGTCAGAGAGAGGCGTGAGCGGCAGGACTGTGATCATGTAAATAAACTTGACCCGCCTGGTTCAGGACAGGGCAGAGATTTATCCTGCAATGCTTTCACTTTACAACTGACAGTGTGTCGGTCTAGCCCTCGGGCTCTTCTGCTCTGCCACTGTGTCAATAAAACGATACATTGTTACGTGCATTTAATGTTGCATCAACAGACTTAAAAGTTCCGGTTAATACTTAGTTATAAACACGATGCACGAGGAACGTGAGGGTTAAATTAGTATTTTTACTTTAAAATAGCTGGTGAAAGAATAACATGCATAAAATAACTTCTTAATTCTAACTTTTATGCAACATGTCATGGTTGGGGCCTCGTTTAGCGCGTGGCTCGCGCACTCTCAGTGAGCGCGCGCGCGTGCGCGTGTCCGCAGGTGCAGGAGTTCACGCGGCCTGTCAGTCACCGAGCCTCGAGTGCGAGCGGCGGCCGCCTCTGGGCACTCTGAGTGCGGCGGGGAAACGGCTCAGCCCCCGCCGCTGCAACAAAGACGCTCTCAAGTACAACGCAGCGCAATGGCAATGTTTCTGCGTTAGTCAGACATGATATGATGATACGCTGCTGATGCGGTGGTACATTTATATAAATAAGCTTTATCAGCTTAAATAATGCTGTGTAAAAAGCGATTATGTATTTCTATCTCACCGGAGCGTAAAAAACTCTTTCATTGGTGTAAACTAATGTAGTCAGGTTTATTTAGTCATATTAAATTATTATTTTAACCTTTATTTAACCATGGAAAAAACTTAGTTGAGCCGTTAAACATGAAAATACAGTCGTTATACGACAAAATGTAGAGAATATCAGTGAAAACAATTCCTGTCATATAAATCTCTAACCAAATTATTTATACATTTGTCTTATAAGCTTTCCTGCAGCTCAAACAGTAGAACGTGGCGCTTGCAACGCCAAGGTCATGGGTTTGATTCCCAGGGAAAGCAAGAACTGATTAAATGTGTTTCTTGAATGCAATGTAAGTTGCTTTGGATAAAAGCGTCTGCCAAATGCATACCTATAAATGTAGTTTTCAGCCTGTTGTAACAGTATCCTGTCCAAAATGTATTTTTGTATTGAAATGGGCTAAAATAATTATGGGTGTGTTTCACACAGAACGGTTTGCTTTAATGAAAGAATTGACTGGTTTAGTTTCATGTGAATGGCTGTTGTAAATTATCACATGACCACAGCTGTTAAATTCCACTTTGTCCCTCTGAAAGATGATGTCTGTGTCAAAGCGCCTTTTATGGAAGCATAACACAGGGACCTTATTTGGGATACACAATATTAACCCATTTGATTTAGATTTCACCACATGAAGCACGTTTTTAGGTCCTTTTTTCAGAGATTTAAATCATTTTTTGTGAAAAAAGAAAGTGAGTTGCTGCATCATTCCTTGTATTTTATTTAAAGTCACCATGAAACAGAAGTTAAGATAGTCTTTTCTTCCCTGTTGTGACGAATACCCGAGTGAAACGGCTTCTCGAACAAGAACAAATGTAGGGCGGGACATGATTTTGTCCTTCTGGCATTGTTTTGATGGTTATGGTCTGCTATTGGTCGATCTCATGTGAGTGACAGGTGACTCCGCCCTCCTGCCAGGAGGGGAGTTATTTTTATTAAAGATGACAAGGATACATGAATTATAAAATAGATTTTCACAAATACATTTTTTATAATAAACTGCAGTATTCTCAAAAAAAAAGAATCGTCAATTTTTTCCCATGGCGACTTTAAAGCCATTTATTCTACTCACGCAGTGACCTGAAATGTTCATCTTATAGAGTACAACATACAATATTTATCATCATCTTAAAATTCACTCTGTAAATAGCTTTCCGTACGAGTTGGCTGTCATAATCAGGTCATGAAGATAATCGTGTTTGTGAGATTAATTCATTAAGAACTACAGCTTAGTTCAAGTCAAAAGTGGAATGACTTATTTCTTGTGTGACAGTCTCGGTCTTTGCACCGCTCATGTTGTTCAATAATTGAAGTGGGAAATGATTTGAAGGAGACCTCAGAGGGTTTGCAAGAATTATGGCCACTTTCAGTTCATCAGTCCTCCCATTTTCCCTCATTTCCCTGCATCTCTCTCTCTCTCTCTCTCTCTCTCTCTCTCTTAGATGATGGAGACGACATTGGCGAGACATCAGACAGGGACAACCTGGGGAAAAAGAAACGAGGCCCTAAGAAAAAGAAAGAGACGAAGAAGAAAGACAAGGAAAAGGAGGGGAAGATGGCCAAAGCACGCAAGCGCAAAAAAATTGTATGTGTTTTTCAGTCGTAATATTCAAATGCATTTTTTATTCAACTCTCAGTAATAGTAATCTGGAAACCATCATTTTTATATTTTTAATTAGATTACAAATTTCAGGCAAATTATATGAAATCCTGATTAATTAGCCTTTATGAATCAGAATATTTTTTTTTCCTCTATTTCAAACAGTAGAGAGTGGCGCTTTCAATGCCAAGGTTAAGGGTTCGATTCCCAGGAAAGCAAGAACTGATTAGAATATCAATGTGTTTCTTGAATGCAATGCAAGTCGCTTTAGATAAAAGCGTCTTCCAAATGCATAAATATAAAGAAAAGGCTTGACTTTAACACAAGTCAAATGGGATTTCAGCAGTTGTGTGTAACACAGTCACTTCTACTAGCCATTTTGGCTGGTTGAATTAATTTTTTTTCAGTTGTAGCCTTTTAAAAAGTTATCTGAGAAAACAAACTAAATGCAATGTAGTGTTGTCAAAAATATAGATTGTTCGATGCATATCGATGCTGAAATATCTGATCATTTTCCGCAGAATAGATGCACGATAACAGCTGCTCTTTCTTGTACTCACACATTCTCTCCGTCAGTGAGTGACACAAACTCTCCTTCCCTCACATTTACTCGTTGACATTTCAGGGATTGGGATTGAACGTGTTGCACATAATTTTACAAAGTTCCTCAGATTTTGTGCTCACACCCACAGTGCACACATAAAACCGCCTCTCAGATCTAAATTGAGTTCTTTTTCACTGCTTTTTGCGCTTAAACGGACAAAAACACACACAATAATGTCAAAATGCTGGTCTTGGCGAGTATTCATGTAAACACAGTCAGTTATGTTGTAAGTGAATTAATTAAACAGTTAAGAAAGCGCATGTGTAACAGGATAATGGATCTGTGCGTCAGTCTAATAAACCTGCTGCCAAATTATGAGATAATATTAAAAATATCTATTTTCCCTCATAGCTTTTTTTTTTAATTGTGGCCAGTGAAATTGTTTGAAAATTGTGAAACTTTGAAAAACCACTAGCCACAGCAGCTGGTGAGCAAAAACATATTTATATAAATATAGTTGCTGAAAAGAGCCCCTTGAAAGGAAATTTTTCAAAGTTGCGGATCAGCGAATCATTTAAAGTTATACAATGTAACTCTAGTGGTAACAAAACAAAACTGCATGCATTTTGCGTAAGAACATTGTTTTGGTTGTGCTTCGGCTCTGCGTGACTGTGCGGATGAATATAATTCATAACCAGTTTAGATGGAAAGGATCTCAAGCTGAAGAATTTACTGTAGTTCAACCCATTAATAGCTATTGTATTAAAAATAAATTCCAGCACAGCACCACAACCATAATGAAATGATCCTTCACAATAGATAATGCTTTAAAATGAACTACAATTAACTTTATCTGTTCAGTAAAATATCGTACTCGCCTGTTGAGAAATAAAAACACCATAATCTCCGCATCGCTTTTACAACATTTCAAATCTCTCAGTTCTTGAAAAAGCCAAGCTTATGTTGATTCTGGTTTTATTACGAGCTCTGTCATGTTCCTTTTTTGCCAGCAGACTCTCCTCCCTGCACATTTTTTGACATAAAAATGTTTTTATAGTTAAGTTTATTAAATTAATCCATTAAATTGACAGCTTTAATGATATGTTGCTAACTTTGATCTCACTGTGTCTTTTAGGACAGTGACCTAGAGAGAGACTCAGAGCCGGACTATGCCATGAACTCTGACAGTGCTGCTAGCGACTACGGAGGGGAGAAGAAAAAGAAAAAGAAACACAAGGACAAAAAAGAGAAGAAAACCAAGAAAAAGAAGAAAGAGGATGAAGACAGCACACACGAAGAGACCACAAAGGTTATCCATTTGCACTCTGTCTTCTGTTGCTCTGCATGCTGAGTTGCATGTTATCTTTCCTTATACAGATTGTGTGTTTTTTCTTATCCTCTTCTATATCCAGACACAATCAGCTCATTATAAAATGTAAAATTGAATTAGTTTACCCGACATGGAGAATGAAGACTGAAAAAAGTAAACATACTTGTTTGGCTCAAGGAATTGCATGTGCTTTTCCTGTAGACTTACTTTAATGAAGAAAATGTAGTCTTATTAACAAATTAACTTAAAGGGGTCATGAAATCAAATTTACCTTGATCTTTTGACATACGTACAAGAGCTCTTTGTGCCATTGAAACATCCTGCAAGTTTCTTAGCATAAAACGTCCCCTTCATTATAAACAAAGCAGTTATTTAATCAAACTTCAAAAACAGCTTGTTTATTATATTGCGGGATCTGTGATGTCACATGGGCAAATACATTTGCATATGCCCGCCTCCAGAACAACGACGAATGGTTTTACATCATCCCATCATAGGCTCCGCCCACTGGCGTTCAGTCGCTTATCAGCTGACATTTGCCTTCACTGGATGAGAGTCAATTAAAAAGCAAACAGAAGCCATTATAATGACTGACACTATCTACACTGATATAGAACAGATGCGTGTTCAGTTTCTGACATACTGGACACACTTGAGTCTGTCCATAACAGGACAAATGACTCTTCCAGTTTAAACGTCTTTGTACAGACATGAGAATTATTTATTTTAACGGCGTCCCGGATCACGTCGGAGGATTATATGTTTGTTCGGAGCATTTTATTTTGCAAACAAGACACAGTGAAATGGAGAATTCGCAAAGAAGCTTTTGCTGTAAGATGAAGCAGCAACTGTATTAAATCTGACAGCATCTGCATCACAAACCAAAAGTAAATGATTTCATAAAGCTATATTTGTAAATGATGGTTTTATATGAAAAAGCCTTTAAAGCCGCCATTTGAAAATAGACTTTTGTGCAAAAAACCTTTATTAACATTATAAGTAAACCTCAATGAACATTGAGGTCCACGTCATGACCCCTTTTTTACCTAGAAGCAAAAACACTTTAATCCAAATCTAGGATTAAAGTATCATATTTTACGTAATTATTTAAAATATTTACATTTTTATGGAGAGAAGTTGCTTAAATTCCACAGTTTACTTGAGGAAAACTAATCATCTTAACACTGATTTTTTACAAAACACAATTACCAACTACAACAAAACAACAGGGTTCAAAAGAATTCAAACCCATCAAAAATTCCCTTGATTTGACCAACCACACATAATTAAGTTAATCATGCGCATGGACGAGGGTTTTCTCCACAGCCTCAGTTTTGTACTTGATAATTCTGATGTTAATGACTTTAGGGTTTACATTGAAACAGTATCTTGATTAAAAATGAGTAATATTTGCATAATTTTCCCCCGGTTACATAGACAAGGCTCAAGCTAGTCTCAGACTAAAATGCATGTTTGAGCTGTTTTAACTGAAATCAACTTGCACTGGCATATCTTAAAATATATCAGTGCCATTGTTTTGTCTCAAGATGCACACAGTCATGTTTTTGTCTAAAGCACATTTATAAAAGCTACTTAAATGTCCTAATTGAACTAAAACGTAATCCTGACTTAATCTAAGCCCTCTCTGTGAAACCAGGCCATTAAGTTTAAGTCAATAAATGAATGAATTTTTGATGGCGGTTAGTATTTACTTTGTATCAGAATACGAAGGGCTTTTATCGGCAGAGCTGTTGTTAGTGCGGTATATATGCAAGAACTTTGCCTCTATATAAGGTGTTTGCAGACAGAAACTTCACACATTCACACATATGCAAGCACATCATCAGAGGTTCTTCTTGCACTTGCATCCAGAAAGTATTGACAGAATGAAACGCACAAACTGTGACATGGTGTTTCAACCTGTTGCATGGTACACACATAATTACTGATCCAGCTAACATGTAGTGGAGCACAGATGTTTGTTACCTATCCGCACTTATGAAGCCTCTCTTCCAGCCAGTAGAGATGAAAACATCAGCCCAGCTGGCTAGAGAGTGGGGGCTGGAAGATGTCGATCACACATTCACAGAAGAAGATTACCGCACACTAACCAACTACAAGGCCTTCAGCCAGTTCATGAGGTACTGACTCGATCCAGGGGTTTCACACGCTGTAGTTCCTTTACAACAACATTTCTGTATTTAACATGTTATCTTTTGTAGACCCATGATTGCTAAGAAGAACCCTAAAATCCCCATGTCCAAGATGATGACCATTCTGGGGGCCAAATGGCGGGAGTTCAGCTCCAATAATCCGTTTAAAGGCTCTGCAGCAGCCGTCGCCGCCGCTGCCGCTGCCGCCGCCGCAGCCGTTGCCGAGCAGGTCTCTGCAGCAACAGCCTCACCCGAACCTCCACCTCAGCCACCACCACTTCGCAAAGCCAAGACCAAAGAGGGCAAAGGTACGGGGTCAAAAAGCCTGCGCAGCTTTATGGGTTTCAGTACAGGTTTTGGTAATATAAATGCACTGCATCAAATATGATAATGCTGAATATGTAATTGTGGATGCTCATTTCTTCTGTCCTTACATTCAGATGACTTTTGTCTTCATCTTAGTTGTCACTTAAAGTGCCCGTATTTTAAAGATTCCTAATTTTGTTTTGGAGGTCTCCTACAATAGCTTTTCATGCATTTAATATGAAAAACTTCATTTTTCTCATAATATACAGTGGGGCAAATAAGTATTTAGTCAACCACCAATTGTGCAAGTTCTCCCACTTAAAAAGATGAGAGAGGCCTGTAATTTTCATCATAGGTACACTTCAACTATGAGAGACAGAATGAGAAAAAAAATCCAGAAAATCAAATTTTAAAGAATTTATTTGCAAATTATGGTGGAAAATATGTATTTGGTCAATAACAAAGTTCATCTCAATACTTTGTTATATAACCTTTGTTAGCAATGACAGAGGTCAAACGTTTTCTATAAGTCTCCACTTTGTAAGTTAACTTGACATTCAAGATACATTGTACATCACCTCAAAGACTCTGAAAACAGTTAGTTTGAAGATTTAGTCTCTAAACTCCTCCTTTCTGAGAGTTTACTCTGCTCTGATTGGCCAGAAAGTCCAGTCTGCTGTGATTGGTCTACCGCTTACATCGATTGTCTTTACATTTCCTTAGCGTATGTAATCATACGAACAGTAACAGTGGTGTCGGTTTTTCAATATCATGAGTCCTCATGCTTTTGAACTGGATCAAAGTGGATTCTCAGCGCTGAAAACAGCATCTTCTCAACATATCGACAATATGAACCAAACTCTTCAGTCTCAGCGACAAGCACAGTGTTTGAGGCTCAAAATAGACGTTGTTTACGGGCAGCCAATGAAGAGCACAGACTGGCATTATGCAAATTTGATACATTGTGATGTAGGTTTGTAACAGGAAGTGAGAGTGGAATTACTGATGAATCGCTACGGATGTTCAGAGTCAGTTCTTTGTTTTGGAGACAATAACTTTATTTGTCGTGCACTTTAATCTTTAAAACTTTACAGAGCTTTTATGTTCACAAACAGCGATATTACACACTGTATGGAAGGTAATATTTGAAAAAGCCTAATGGGGGCACTTATAAAACACTAATTTAATAAGCAATTTATTTTAATTGATATATTGCCCATTTATTGGTTCCCGGCAGGCCCTGGCTACAAGAAACGCAGTAAGAGCCCGCGTGTCTCAGACAAGAAGAAACCAAAACCCAAGAAAATGGCTCCTCTGCGCATTAAACTGGGAGCACTTGGTAACAAGAGGAAGAAGAGCAGTTCGGTGAGAGTTTGTGTGTAATACATGTTCACATCAGTGTGTGTTGGGTGCAGTGGTTGTGTTTGACTGTATGTGTAATGCAGAGTGAGGAGGTGGATGAGGACGACTCTGAGCAGGAGAACTCTAGTGTTCACAGCTCTTCAGTCCGCTCTGACAGCTCGGGACGGGTCAAGAAGAACAAAAGGGGTCGTCCAGCGAAGAAGAAGAAAAAGGGTGAGATTTCCCCCCCTCATCGCTGTTTTAGGTCTGTCTTTAAAAACAATGTGTCTGTTTAACCCTCTGATTTATGAAGTAATTCAAAAAGCAAAATACCTGTGTTTTTTTAACTCAAAAACAAATGATAATCATTCCAAATCCTTGTCCCCCAAAGTTATTCAAAACGTTTCACTGCAATTAGGGTTGGGTGGTATGATGGTATATATCAGGGGAACAATATTGAATGTCTACGTTTCGCAGTAGTTAAGTTAAAAAGTTATTGACATGTTAGAGAGATAAAGACACGTGTGAATGAGAAAATAAAGAGTGGGATGTTGATGATAACTCTTGTTCTAAAGGCTGATTTATACTTAGCGTAGCCTGAAATACACCTCTCCAAAAATGTAACAACTCACCAATTCTACGCGGGTTGCAAGCACTATGATTGGTTTGCTGGAACCCCTCTCTCAAAATCTGAATAAATGTTGGATTTCCTCAGAAGCGTTTCTGCTTGCAACATAACTACAGTGAAATAAAGTATAAATCAGCTGCAGAAGTGTAAATCACCTTCATCAAAAGTTGCTGTCTATTTTCTGCCATCACTGGCATTTCTTCCCACGTCAAGAAACAAGCTAATTCTTCTCAGGCGTTTGCTTGATACTGTATGATACACCAGTAAAATATCCCCCGACGCTGCCTGCTAGTGGTCTGTATGTGTAGTTACACGTTGTCGCAGACAGCAATATGGGATCAATTTCCTGCCTAAAGTACTGTGGTCAAGGATGAAAAATAATAAGCGTAAATCAAAAAATTAAGTGCATTTAAAAAATAACAAACATGAATCAAAACTTTAAACACATTAAAAACGATGCTGTGCGCAAAACTTAAACTTGTTTGCGTGTTCTTAAAAATGATGCTTTACTTGCTTTTATTCCTCTGTGTTTTGTGTTCTTTTCCATTTTCTGCTCATATTTTATTTTTCGGCACGCTTGTGTTCTTTTCCCCTTCGCTCTTTTGCGCTTACGTTTCAAAAGGTTGCAGTTCGAGTTTCATGTAAATTAGGGCGGCGTATGCGTCACCATTGGTCCACTGGTTCTAGATTGACAATTGGCGGGAAATTGATCCCATACAGCAATGCTGAAGAATAAATGACGTGTAGCCTACGGTGTTTGCAGAAGTATAAATCAAAGATTTAAATCGTACGATTTTGGTTATATCACACCCCCACTCAGAATGGTTTAGATGCACAACGTTAGTAGCTAAAAATAAAAATGTCTTACTGAAGTGTAAATGATGCATCAGAGGGTTCAAATGAATTTCTCTTTCTTTCAGTGCTGGGTGATGAGGATGGTGATGGCTATGAGACTGACCATCAGGATTACTGCGAAGTGTGTCAGCAGGGAGGCGAGATCATTCTGTGCGACACCTGTCCTCGAGCGTACCACCTGGTGTGCCTTGAGCCGGAGCTGGAGAAAGCGCCCGAGGGCAAGTGGAGCTGCCCTCACTGTGTAAGTCACATCCATCCAAACCTACAGATTATAAACTCAACAAATAATCATACACTATGAGATCAAACAGGATGTTTTCATTTACATTTATTCATTTAGCAGACGCTTTTATCCAAAGCAACTTACAACTTGAGGAATACAGAAACAAATTCATCCTTACGATGCAAAAGTACATAAGAGAGCTTACAATGCAAAGTTTCAAACATTACGCATACTAGTAGTGCAAGCCTGGAGAATAGAGGAAGGAATTTTTTTTTTTTAATAAGTTGAGGTGGTGTGTGTGTGTCATTTTAGGTGTTCACGCAAAAGATGAGTTTTCAGCAGTCTTTTGAATATTGCCAAGGATTCTGCATTCTCGAAGTCATTCCACCGGCAAGGAACGGTGAACAAAAATGTTCTTAAAAATTGATTTTTTGCCTCTCTGTGAAGGAACCACAAGTCGTCGCTCGTTGATCGGTTTCTGGTAGGTGTAGATTTGAAGTAGCGTGTGGAAGTATGAAGGCGCTGAGCCTGTGTTAGTTCTGTAAGAAAGTGTCAGTGCTTTGAATTTGATGCGAGCTGCAAGTGGTAGTGAGAAGAAGAAACGCATGATGACCGTGCAAATGAAGCATGAAATTGTGGATAAATATGAGTGTGTGCTCGCGTGAGTGATCTAGCACGGAGGAGCATCAGGAAGAACTGTTGATTGCTGATTGAATTGCAGACGATGAACATACGCAGGTGTTGCAAGAGCTCAGCAGTGGCGAGGAGGAGGAACCAGAGGAAAACATTTCTACAACTGAAATTAAGGAAGTGATGGCTATGTGGCAGAAGGTTTTTAAAGGGAGGCAGAAATCAATCTCCCGCGATTGGTATTTTGTTAAAAGGTCTGCGCCAAGTGAAAGTGAAAGTGAGGGTAGTCAGGCAAAAAAAAATTAATAACAGGTACGAAAACAAATCTAAAAAAGCAAAACAATAATATAAAATAGAAAAGTAAAAAAAAAAAAGTAAGCTAATTTCAGTTATGTTAATTTTAGTTCACGTAAGTTACGTAGTGTTCGTGTAAGATACGATACGGAATCAAGTGTCTGCGTACCGACTGTCTGTAAAAACGTATAATTAAAACCACATTTTATTTGATATCACACGAGTCCTTATACTGTATAAATGTACTATAATTGTGTGTGTGTGTCTAAACCAGTGCTTCTCAATTATTTTCTGTCGCGCCCCCCCTAGTAAGAAGTAAACATTTTGCGCGCCCCCCCCCCCCATTTTGGAACTTTTGCTTTCTTGTTTCCATGGCGACGCTTCATGCTTGTCACGTGACAGACCGCAGTCACAAAAAGCGCTGTATGATAGATGTTTTTTTAAAAATTCAAAATAGTCACCAACTGTTGGCTCTGTCATCAACTACCAGATATTCAGATTCTCAGATATGTGGAAGTGAATGTGTTTGTCGCTTAAAAAACTTTATAATGATATGTTCTCTGAGCGCGTCTTTTTTTGGATCAGTGCCAGATATCGTGTGAAAACGTGTGAATTTAGCGATTGATCACGTGACACATGAACACCGGTGTGATCGTACACGTTAACGGGTGAAGGGTTTATTATCTGAACTTCATATCTGCTGCTCTTGTTCAGTGCAAGAAAACCTACTCCCTGACAAAAAAAAGCATGTTCCCCACGGTCACGCGCACCCCCCCAGGCATCGCCCCACTATTTGAGAACCACTGGTCTAAACCAATAAAAAACATGTTTTTTTCCATTGTTACGGATCTGGAACGGATTAATTTGTTTTCTATTATTTCTTATGGGAAAACATGATTCTAGATACAAGCAATTTGAGTTACGAGCTCTGGAACTGATTATGCTCGTATCTCGAGGTATTCCTGTAATGAATGTCTATGTTATACAGGAGAAAGAAGGGATCCAGTGGGAAGCCAAGGAAGAAGACTTTGAGGACTTTGAAGAGGAGTGTGACGACGTCCGGGATGTGGAGGCAGGGCTGGGTGGAGAGGAAGAGGAGGATGATCACATGGAGTTCTGTCGCGTGTGCAAAGATGGAGGAGAGCTGCTGTGCTGTGACTCCTGCCCGTCATCCTATCACATTCACTGCCTGAACCCTCCACTTCCCGAGATCCCCAACGGAGAGTGGCTCTGCCCACGCTGCACTGTGAGTAATGCCCTGCCACTACACAGCTGCTTCTTCAACCACTGCCACTTTTATGTCACAGGGCTTCTTTTTGTTACATTGAAAGTGTCTTTTTACAATTACTTTTAAATCATTGATCATATGCTGATATTTAAATGTCTTTTTTGCCTTTATGCAGTTTTTGTCTCTAACCCAAACAATAAACCATGAATTAAAAGTGTGGTAATAGAAACATATAACATTTTAATATTTAATGTGGAAAAATGACTTACATGACGGATGTCCCGTCGCTGTGGAATCACCACAATAAACTATTTTTGGCCTTAATAAAGTTTTTTTCAAAAGTTATTGTACTTGCTTACCGTGGAGACAACAGTGTCAGTGAAGAGCATGCTTGAGATGAAATATGAGACATGTGATGTGTGAAGAAAAGAAAGAAATTCAAGGTAAATATCACTTGTAAACAGAATATTTTTATTGTCATTTTCAAGTTGTAATTTTGTTCATTTTTGTGTGAAATATGTATGGGGTCATTATTTTTCTTTAATAAATAAATTTGTACTTTTATTCAGCAAGGACACAAACAAAAGGTGTTCTTTTGAACGTTAATTTCATCAAAGAATCCTGATGAAAAATTCCCAAAGAAATTTCATCAAAACAACTATTGATAATAATAAAGTAGCTTCTAAAAGTTGGATAATATCTTCAGCATATTAGAATGATTTCTGAACAGTCATGTGAGACTGGAGTAATTAAGCTTTGACAACACAGAAATAAATTGCATCTGAATATAAATAAATTGCGTTGATATATCTAGCATTTTATGAATTCTTAATATGCAGAATAAAATAATGTGTTATTTATACAGTATGTAAAGAGAAGTAAAGACTTTGGGATAAAAGAGGGGTGTTAACTGAGATTAGTTAGTGACTTGAGTTTTGGCGCCATATTGTGGACAAAGCCATTTATTAGTGTGGTGAGCAGGGCGGGGCGAGAGATGTGAGAGAGCGGCGTGAGGCCGGTGGCGTGATTGATAATGAGCGTCACCTCGTATCTCACAGAGGAGCGGAGCCATAAAAGGAGGAGCGACGCCAGTGAAGGACAAGAGAGGACCAGGCCTGGACGTTCTGTTGTGTTTTGTGCTTGTGTGGGCGGCACTCGTCCGTGTGGGATTGCCGCTGTAGGGGATTTACAGTTAAGACCCGAGGACCAGATATGTTGAATGAAGTGTCAGTCAATAGAAGAAATTTTAGTGAAGTTTAGTTTGCAGTTTCATCAGCAGAAGCTTCAGGTCTCACAAGAAGTTCGTAGGCCGCCCCACATACAATAACATTGTTACAGCAATTATACTCTAACAGAGGGTGCTAACTACGTCAATGATGACGTTTAAATGATCCTGATTGGCTAAGAAAGAAAGAAAGAAAAACAAAACTAGTAATTTTCCACACAAGAGCAGACAGTCTGAAGCATATCTTCGTTGATCACATGGTTGACGGGTTCGTGACGTGGCTTGTCGAGAACAACAAGTTTTATGGTGCCAGTTAATCACCTCACCAATACAGACCATATTAACACACACACACATACAGCTTCTCCAAGGCTGAACTCGGCTCAGGCTCCAACTCTCAACAGAAACAGTACCCAAAACATTCTGATAACATTCTCTATCTGTTGAGAAGTGCAGACAATATTCATCCTTACTCTATGGAAAACTACAGAAAAGTAAAGAAAGGTTTTGAACTAATAAAAAGCCCTAACTTGATTATAAAACACTCTTTACAACTCATTCAAATAAGAAAACGGAAAAGAACATATGAAAAATAAGACAAAGAAAAGAACATGGTATAAATAGGAAAAATAAAATTATATATATATAATGTAAATAGAAGAGACAAGAGATTTTGACTATCTGCCTTCACCGCCATTACTTTCCTTTTGTATTTGTTTTAATTGTAAAGTGTTAAACGTTCGTCCTTCTTCCCTGGCATCGCTCCTCCTTTTAATCTACCGCTCCTTCGTGCGATACGTGACGTTCTCTCATGCCCCCCAGCCCCGCCCTGCTTGCCACAATCAGGTTATTAAGTTTAACTAATACTTAGGCAAAGAAGCTCGTGATTTTAATTTGTATTTAATACATAAAAATGGATCAATGTTCAATCTAGCATTTTTAATATATCTACTTTTAACTTCTACTGTCTGTTTTTCAGTGTCCACCAATCAAAGGGCGAGTGCAAAAAATTCTGCACTGGCGATGGGGTGATCCCCCACCTCCAGTTCCGGTCCCTCCACCCCCAGACGCACCTCCCGATGCCCCGCCCCCTCCACCCATGAAGGGTCGTCCAGAGAGAGAGTTCTTTGTGAAGCTAACGGGACAGTCCTACTGGCACTGCACCTGGATTACAGAGCTACAGGTGCGAGAGTGAGACACATATACGTGTTATGGGATGCACAGACCTTTTCTCTTCACATCCATCTGTCCTTTCTCAGCTCGAGATCTTCCACTCTGTGATGTTCCGGAACTACCAGAGGAAAACGGATATGGATGAGCCGCCCAGTCTTGACTACGGCTCTGGGGGAGAGGAGGATTCTGGGAAGAGTGAAAAGCGGAGGGCCAAAGACCCTCAGTATGCCATTCTGGAGGAGAAGTACTATCGATACGGCATCAAGCCAGAATGGATGATGGTTCACAGGATAATTAATCATAGGTGTGTGTTTTTTTGTATTAATTTACTGTATTATACTGTGTATACTAATATAGTGTACTGTCAGAAGATTAAAGTGTGTGTGTGTGTGTGTGTGCACAGCATGGATAAGAAGGGGAACTACCACTACTTGGTTAAATGGAGAGATCTGACCTATGACCAGTGCACCTGGGAGAGAGATGAGCTGGACATCCCTGAATTTAGTGGGCACAAAACGGCATACTGGAGACACAGGTGCAGTCATACATCGATGTTTCATCAAACTGTGACATGGGTTTGATTTTTCATGGGTTTAATTCACTCAGAGATGAAAATTGTCATTTAAATGGGCTATGCGTAGAATTCAGAAACCCGTGTTATAGCGACACCGGTGGCCGTTACGTGAACTGCAGACAATATTGCTCGCATTCATGCACATGTAACACACAAGAGATTGAAAGTGATTTAAGGTCTCGATATGTTCAAAAACCTGTGCATCGCTATACTTTTAACGAACATCACAACACCGTTCACACTGCTGAAAGCGATGTTTAGATAATTATGTAATTATACCGCAGTGTATTTTTGACAAAAAATATTTTGTCCGTGGTGAAAACATCTTATATCGATGTGGCTTTGAAATTCATGGACATCATTTCGAAAGATGAAATTGTGTAAAGATGTATTAAAATTACATTGATAATAGTTATTTATGATTTATTTATGACTATATATATATATATATATATATCTGTCTATGTGGTAATAGTTTGAATTAATTCCTTTTCTTTGAATGAATTGTTGACAGAATATCTCTTTCAATATTATCCTGAACATTGTATAATTGTTAGCTTCATGGAAAAGAGGCTCTTGGGAGCGCATAAACTTCCTTTTGAATTTCTCGGCAAAAACATCCCGGGTCCTTCACATAAAAATCAGACTACAGGCTTTCACAGACGACCTAGGAAGTTATAGGAAGTTAGGGAAGGTCCGTTTTTAAAGTTTTGTTACAAGCTGTTCACACACAAAAGCGGTTAATATGTAACTATTATTATTATATATATTATTATTATTATTTTATATATTAATATATACATCCTTTAATCATCCTCATGTTGTTATCAACTTCTTTTTATTATTTTTCATTATTTATTATATTTTTTATTGTATTTTTCTCCCCAGTGGTACACAAAAGGAGAATTTTAGGAGAATGTCAATGAATGTGGATGATCCTTCTACACTGTAAAGATTGACTTATTTGCTTTTAATCTACATTGTAACCTCTTTTAAATAATTTTTCTACATATAGTTTTCTAGCTATATATATTTTGATTGTTGGAATAACCAGTGCTCTGCTCTTTTTTTCTCACAGGGAGGAAGTGATGAAGGAAGACCCAGAGAAGCCAAGGAAGATGAGGAGGAGAGAGGAGAATGATGAAGCTCCAAGCACGCCTGTTAATGATGTTAGTGTCAGCCCGTGTCTTTCTAATGATTTTAATACACAAAAAAGTCAAATCTTTGCTGAAGTTAATCAAATCGAGCTTAGTCAGAATAATATTTCCTTCTCTTTTAAGATTTATTTACTTTTTTTTAAATAATATTGGTAATCCTGTAGTTAAGAAAACACATGCTGCTTCTAGACCAAGGGGGCCGCATGATGACTTAAAAGCAATTAATTTAATAAATTATTAATAGCTTAAATGAATCTGTTAAAACACATGAAATCATGATTAAGACTGAAATTATATTTATTTATTTATTTCTATGGGTTATATTGTTTTATAGGTCTTGAAACTTATGGAATCACAAAATTAATTGAGGTTAAATTATTCCTCATTTTTATAATATTACCGTTCGTTCAGTGTGTAATATCGCCGTTTGTGAATGTAAAGCTCTGCAACGTTTTAAAGATCAAAGTGCGCGAGAAATAAAGTTATTATCTCTTAAAAGAAAGAATCGATTCTGATCTGCCGAAACGAGTCGTCAGCAGTTTTAACCTCACTTCCTGTTACAAACCTACGTAACAATGTAGGAAATTTGCATAATGCCAGTCTATGCTCTTCATTGGCTGCCCGTGAACAATGTCTACTTGTAACAATGTAACAAATTTGCATTATGCCAGCTTGATTGGTAAGATAAAATGTTACAATTACCCTCTTTGATTGTGATTTTATATCTCACAATTTTGAGCAAAAAACAGTCAGAATTGGAAAGTCGTTGGGTAGTAAAAGTTGTTATCTATAGTCTATATCTACCTGTTGGTAGCCCACACAATTGTGTAGATTGTAAAGATTTTTTTAACCTTTCGTTACACTTTTGTTCTGCCCTCTTGCCATCTATTTTATACGGTGAGAGAGAGAACACCAGCAAATTAGGAAAAC
Source organism: Rhodeus uyekii (assembly GCA_037043235.1). NCBI lineage: Eukaryota > Metazoa > Chordata > Actinopteri > Cypriniformes > Acheilognathidae > Rhodeus > Rhodeus uyekii. The sequence continues at coordinate 2,073,685 of JAWRVZ010000105.1, read as the reverse complement.
ATCTTCATCAGTTTGACAACACATACTCACAACGCAACCAAATACAGTAGAACCCCGACTTACGAAACGCTCTACGTACGAAAAATTCAACATACGATAAAAGATTTCGGGGGGTTTTTCGCCCGAGTAACGACAAAATGATCGAGATGCGAAAAAACATTTCCGAGTTTTTTTTTGAAATTTTTTGATTTTGGTTCGGGTTGAATGAAGGCTACAGTTTGTCCGGTCAGAACAATGATGTCTCACTCAGGGAATAATCCAAAACTGGTATTTATTAAAGGTGCATAGATGTGTGGTTACGCATGATCGATAAAACCTCAACGACTGGCACTAATTCCCTGTATTTCACTCAATAAACTATATACAATCTTCAGCCGATCTCTTTTCCCTTAATCATCCGTCAGCTCTCTCAGATGGAAAGTTTTGGAATAGTCCATTTCTCACTGAATGACAGGGATGGCTGGAATAGTCCATGTAAGAAGGGGAACACTTTTTACAATCCTGCTCTCCTATTGGTCAGCATTGTGCCTAGTTAACAAACTTTTTTCTAATCACTCACCATGGATGTGAAGATTGTTGCTGAAGTCAAAAGGAAGAAGAGGATGCTTTATATTACGTTGAAAAGGGGGATAATTTAGAATAATGAAGCTGGGATGCGCTTCATCCCATGCTAAATGTGGTGTTTTTGTAAGGTTTGGAACTGATTAGATAATTTATATGTAAAAGCCTGACCGACATATGAAAAGATCAACTCACGAAGCCAACCTCGGAATGGATTAATTTCGTAAGTCGGGGTTCTACTGTACAGACACTCAACACACGCATGGTCAGGGTGAACATTGAACAATAAGCCAGGTTTGATGTCATAATTTAGTTGAATCAGTGCATTAAAGCTTTTGGATCACTTCTCTCTTCTTCCAGCCCACAATCAAGTATGAAGAGCAGCCAGACTTTGTGACAGAGACAGGAGGCACGCTGCACCTCTACCAGCTGGAGGGGCTGAACTGGCTGCGCTTCTCCTGGGCTCAGGGCACCGACACCATCCTGGCCGATGAAATGGGCTTGGGCAAGACCATCCAGACCATTGTCTTCCTCTACTCACTGTTTAAAGAGGTCAGGTTACAAGCCTATGTTAGACTTCAGGCTGAATTTTCTCTGTCCCGTCCTGTTCCTGTCCATCCTTCCTTCCTCATCCCTCGGTTCTTTTCTTTCTCTCACCAGGGTCACACTAAAGGGCCATTCCTGGTGAGCGCACCGCTCTCCACAATCATTAACTGGGAGAGGGAGTTTGAGATGTGGGCTCCCGACTTCTATGTTGTCACCTACACCGGAGACAAGGACAGCAGGGCCATCATCCGCGAGAACGAGTTCACTTTCGACGACACAGCGGTGAAGGGAGGAAAGAAATCCTTCAAACTGCGGGTGAGGAGATGAGCGCTGGAAAGAATGAAATATTTAGGGATTGGAGAGGTGAAATGCAACGGTTGGATAGTGTGAGGAGGAAAAAAGAGAAAAGTAAAATTGCTGAAGGAGAGAAGACATAGTAGATAAAGGCTGCGATTTGGTTATGTATGAAGAAGCAAACTATAAATGACTTTTACTGTAACCATTCTTTTCACTTTCCTCCAGAGAGAAGCGCCCATTAAGTTCCATGTGTTGTTGACGTCCTATGAGCTTGTGACTATTGACCAGAACGTTCTCAAGTCCATTGACTGGGCCTGTCTTGTAGTGGATGAAGCCCACCGTCTCAAAAACAACCAGTCCAAGGTATACTCACTTCATGGGTTTTTTCCTTTTTTCTCTCCGAGATTTCTTTGCTTTGTGTGTGTATGTGTGTTTGCGACAGATAGAGAGAGAGAGTGAGTTTGGGAGATTTATTTCCTAATTTAATATAGGAAAGGAAATTACTTTTTGGATTCTTTGCAGCACAGTGGATTGAGGATGACGGAACTAAACCTGCTCTTTTAGAAACGGTCATAATAAAGCCATTACACATTTTCATTCTGCGAGTCTCTATCTAAGTTAAGAAAGTCATAGAGGGGAAGAAAAATATGGATATAAGATGTGTTTTTATGTTGTTGTTATAGTAACATTTCTCAGTGTTGAAAACGGTGCTATTTATATTTTTGTGGAAATCGTGATATACTTTTTTCAGGATTGTTTGATTAACAGAATTTCAAATGATCATTTATTTTAAAGAGGCTATGCGTAGAATTTAGAAACTTTTGTTATAGCGACACCAGTGGCTGTTAAGTGAATTGCAGCCAGAAACTGCTTTTTCTGCCGAATGTACGAGACTAAATGGCACCGATACACTCAGAGCAAAGTTGTTTTTCATTCTTTACTTAGATGTAAAAATAAGATGGAAAGACATTTGTTTTGATATACTGTTAACGAACATCTAGGCGCCGATGAGAGCGACATTTAGATGAATATATAAATACGTGCTTCTCTCTTTTTTCTCAATAACAAAATAAATACAACAAAAATGACAGCGGTAGAAAAAGAAGGAAGCTGATTTCTGCACAATTTCTGCAATTCACCGTAATCGTGTCGACGGATAATTGAAAAGACACTTGATTATGATTTGTTTATGAAGAACATCAGAGGCTATATGGCAATGTGAGAATTTTCTTTAAAAAACACACTGGCATTACATTATTTTAAACATGCTGCCCCTTTAAATTTAATGAGTTCTTGCTGAATAATAGTATTAATTACTTTTTAAAAATCAAACTTTTGAAGGGTAGTGTATATACATTCAAGATAATCAACACATTCGTGATATAAGTTACGATATAACAAATTCATACTAGTTCTTTGTACACTTTTGCAATGTTTTGTGATTTGCAAATGCTGCTTATCTTGGTTTCATACAAAATGATTACTGATGCACCTTGTATGTGAACAGTCTAGAGAAGTATTGTGTGTGTGTGTGTGTGTGTGTTTGATTAATTGAAGTCTGTTGTTGTGGTGTGTTAGTTCTTCAGGAGACTGAATGACTACAAGATAGACCACAAGCTGCTGCTAACAGGAACGCCACTCCAGAATAACCTGGAAGAACTTTTCCACCTACTCAACTTCCTGACGCCCAACCGCTTCAAGTACCACCAAACACATAAAAACACAATTACCGTATATACTCTAGACTATAACAGTGGCCAAAAGAGTAAAACATGTTAATAATGCAGTGATACTATTTTTAGTGTCCGGATACATTTCTCGGTTCACTTTGTGTACACACTGGTTCAACACAACTCGAAATGATTTCACTCTCACTTTGTTTCTGTCCCTCAGCAATCTAGAGGGTTTCCTAGAGGAATTTGCGGACATCTCTAAAGAGGACCAGATCAAGAAACTGCACGACCTGCTCGGCCCACACATGCTCCGGAGACTCAAAGCTGACGTGTTTAAGAACATGCCGGCCAAAACTGAGCTGATTGTCCGAGTGGAGCTCAGCCCCATGCAGAAGTGAGACACACAACATCAACGTGTGTTTGCATGATGAAGATAATTAGAGGAAGTAATGAAATCGGTTCATTTGTTTACATAAACATATTTCTTAGTATGCGGGCCAGCCTACAACATTAAATACAAAAGGAGAAAGAGTAAATATATAGAGTTATGTGGAGGAAGAGATTGTTTTTCATGTGTTTTTGTGCCTCCCCCGTGTGTGAACAGAAAATACTACAAGTTCATTCTGACACGCAACTTTGAGGCGCTGAATTCTAAGGGAGGAGGGAACCAGGTGTCTCTGCTCAACATTATGATGGACCTAAAAAAGTGCTGCAACCACCCCTACCTCTTCCCCGTCGCTTCTGCCGTAAGAACACACACTGTATTTCTGACAGCTACAAGAACACATTTGGATTTGAAGGGTTTTTGGCTCGTTTTGGTCCTATTCTAACCTGTGAAATACTGCCACCTGCTGTCAGAAGAATGAGTTCAAATGCTGTTAAAATGTGTATCAGAGGCTGTTTTGTTGTGTTTGTGTGTTGCAGGAAGCTCCCAAAACTCCAAGCGGAGCGTATGAAGGTGTCGGTCTCACTAAGGCTTCTGGGAAACTTATGCTGCTGCAGAAAATGCTCAGAAAACTGAAAGAACAAGGCCACCGAGTGCTAGTGTTCTCTCAGGTACAAATGCACATTCGCACAGCCTGTTATTTACACATGCCACATAAGAAGCTGCTGGGTTTGCTATTTCATGGACTATCAAATTTTGGTATGTTTAGGGCCTCCAGGTGGGACACAAAAAATACTACAAATTAGGGATGTGCGAGTGTAGTCGACTACACGATACAGGGTGCCACTAGTCGACACCAAAAACACTAGTCGACTACACGAGAAAAAAAACCCCCACAAGATTTTATTGTTCAAATTACAGTTTAACCTTACATAACCCTCTGATGCGCGCGATCGCACGTGGGATTAGAACGATCAGTGCGTCGTGATCAATTGCTAAATTCACACGTGTTTTCGCGTGTTGGCTGGCGCTGCGGTCGCAACAGACACTCAGTGTTTGTCATAAATTACAGCTATTACAGCTACGCATTCACTTCCACATATTTGAGAATTGGAATATCAGGTAATTGATGGAAAAAGCCAACAAGTGTTTGAATATTTTGAATAAATAAGCAAAACTAAATAAATGCGATACATCTGTCATAGTGCTTTTGCGGCTGCGGTGTGTCAGGTGTCAAGCATGACGCGTCGCCATGGAAGCAACATGCAGAAACTAAATTTTTACCGCAGATCTCCCATGCGTTTTGTTTATATCAGTTTAATAATGACCACTGAAAGACGAGCGAGATGTGGGAGTATTTTAAAATAGGAGGAGACAAAAGGTTTTTTCTGTCTGGTGTCATTTAAATCATCGTGTCATTTACTACAACTGCCCTTCACTGTGATCACGCTCAGCTTAAAGAAATATATAGATATATACTTTTTTATTTTTTACCTGTTTATTGAACTCATTGTCACGGGTTTCACCATGGAAACCGACACACACGCCTCTCTCTACATAAAGCTGCAGTTTTGAGACTCCAGAAGGAAAAGCGCACCGCGGAAATGTGACCATATTTCTAACGGCATTACTTTTAGACTAGTCGACTAGTCGGTTACAAAATTTTCGTTTAAACGACTAACAAATTAGTCGAAAGGCACATCCCTACTACAAATATTCAAATATATAGTAATACCTTGAGCTCGTAACTCGAATTGCTCGTATCTCAAATCATTTTTTCCCATAAAAAATAACAGAAAAAAATTAATTTGTTCCGGCCCTCTAAAAAACTCCCTTATTAGTGCTAATAACAATGGAAAAAACATGTTTTTAATTGCTATAGAGACACACACACACTGAAAATTATAGTATATGAGGATTCCTGTGATATAAAATAAAATGTGGTTTTAATTATGAGTTCTTGCCTTCGAGACAGACGATACAGTAGCGACTCCCAGCTTAATACTCCTGAATCACTCGTCGCCCCCGGTAACCTCCCGCTGTAAAACCAAGCTGCCTCTAGTGGAGATCATGTGCAATTACCCCATAAATGAGGCGCTTGAGCTGCTCCGAGTGCTGAACACCTCTAGCGTCGGCGTCTGTAAGCTGCTCGTATCTCAAATATTTACTCGTATCTCAAAGCAAAAATTTGCTCGAAGGCTTGCTCGTATCTCAGAATACTCATATGTCGTATCTCAAGGTATTACTGTATTGGTTTTTAAATGCTATTTACAATGTTTATTTCTATTCAAATGGGAACCCACAGGATGTTACTTGGATGGTCTGATTTGATCAGATGTGGTATTTACTTTGAAACTTTTGATCGGATCATTTAAATTTACACACTGTGTTTCCTCCTCAGATGACCAAGATGCTGGATTTGCTGGAGGATTTCTTGGATAATGAGGGTTATAAATATGAGCGAATTGATGGGGGCATTACTGGAGCTCTCCGACAGGAAGCCATCGACAGATTCAACGGTAAGAGCAGCTCAGCTCATGTTTTGCGCATAAATGATTTATACTTCTGTACTGTGGCTTGGATACAGGTAGAGAATAAAAAATTAAGACCATATAAAGGTCTTAAATCAGGGCAGAAAGTATTAAATTCCATATAAAATCTTTATAGTGAAAAAGGATCATCCACATTCATTGACATTCTCCTAAAATTTTCCTTTTTTGCACTAGAAATATATATAATGTGTATAATATCTAATATCAAGATACATTTACTTATGCTTAAAACAAGAACAAATATCTGCCAATGAGTTGAATTCAGTTGATTTTCCAGTTAAGCATAAACTCAACATTTTAAACTCATTTGGTATTTATTTGCTTAAAAAAGACTCTACACACATTAAGATTGAAATCCTCTCTAAACATTGTAATGTGTAAAGTGCCAGTCAAGGCATATGCTGCTATAATGAGGGTCTTGCAGCAGTATGATTATGAAATATAATCAAAATACATCTGTCATTCACAGACCGTTTTTAAGCTTATGCTCAAGAGATGCTCAATGCTGGAAAAAAGGGTTCTTGGATGGTCTTAAACAAAGGTGGTCTGAAATGTTTGAGAAACTGAGCCAGAGGTTTGGTTTTAATAGCTATTAAAATGTCATCACAAATTACTCTCATTACTCCCCCCTCTCTCTCCTCTCTCTTCCCAGTCCAAATGCTGGGGATAAATGTGTGTTTTGTGACTATTTCTCTTTGTTTGTAAGACTCGATCCATTCTTTGAGCTATTGAGTCAGTTGTTTTTCAGATGTGGAGAAAAGTTTATGCAAATGCCGCATGTCTTATCTTAAAATGGCAGTTGATTTATTTACAAAATTACTTGAGAACAGACATAGTTGGGACATTATGCCTCTGTTTAAAGCCTGGAATAATTGTTGAATTTGAATGTTTCAAAGTATTGAAAGATATATAAACATTTGAACAACAGTGGTGCTATAATTCTATTTTTGTATTGGGTTGATCTGAGAATTTATTTCAATTTATTTTTTGTTGGTGTAGAGGTTGATTGAATGCGTTTTAGTGCTAATTTAATCACGGTGTTATTTGTCATGATCGTCATTCATGTGTGTGTGTGTGCGTGCGTACGTACGTACGTACGTGTGTGTGTGTGTGTGGTATGAAGGCCAGAAGACGAAGATGAAAGATACATATTATATTTGTTAAACTAATCCTGAATACAAAGAGACACACAGCACAGCATTGATGAGAACGGACACTGACTAAGATAAAGACAGGGCTTAAATACACATGATGATTAGGGAAAAGGGAACAGCTGACGGGACTAACAACGTAATTAATGACAAACAGGTGATACTGATGATGTGGGGAGCGAATAATGGGGAACTAGCAGGTAAACATGACAACCACGAAGACAGGGAAGACACAACCTGTCACTTTTGGGTGAGAGGTCGTCAAGTCACCCAAGTCACACACCTGTCAAGTGTATCAATGATACATTTCGGCCACCAATCGGACTATGAAACTTTTTGTACATTTTTAAAATCCAAACACAAAACAGAAATTTTACCACTTTTGACATAAAGGTCTCCTTAACTTCTTTTGGACACATCCTGCTCTCTAAACTGCATTCCTCAAAATATATTTACAATAATCTTCTCACGGTTAAAATCCTCCACATTCAATTAATTTGGAACTTCCTACCTTTTCCTACCGTCTTTCATGCGGAGACTCTCCTCGTCTGTTTGCAACGATGTATTTAAAGGTTAATGACCAAATGTGTCTTTACAGAAGTTCACAGTGTTGTTGCAGATTAAATATAACGTTGATAACACTGAATTCCGTATTTTCCGCACTATACGGCGCACCTAAAAGACGTACATTTTTCTCAAAAAATCGCCCGTGCACCTTATAATCCGGTGCACCTTATGTGTGGATTGAGTGCAGGAATAGACCCGTAATTGAGATTGCACCTTATAACCCGGTGCGCCTTATGTGTGGATTGAGTACAGGAATAGACCCGTAATTGAGATTGCACCTTATAACCCGGTGCGCCTTATGTGTGGATTGAGTACAGGAATAGACCCGTAATTGAGGCTGCGTCTTATAATCCGGTGCGCCTTATGACACGGGAAATGCTGTGAATATATTTCCATCAGGTTAGATATTGATAATTAATCACTCATACCCCTCTATTTAAATCTCTCTGCTTAACCGTCTGTCTTGCACATCCACCATGTTTGTAGTTTTTAACACTTTTTATTCGTCTTTGTCTTACAGCTCCTGGAGCGTGTCAGTTTTGTTTTCTTCTCTCTACACGGGCGGGTGGTCTGGGCATCAACTTGGCTACTGCGGACACAGTCATCATCTTTGACTCTGACTGGAATCCCCACAACGACATTCAGGTAAATCAGATATTCGCTCGACTTGTGACACTTGACCGTTTTGTTCCAGCTGTTTTCTTTGTCATGTATTGTGCCATCTAGTGGACAGGGAAACTCAGAATAGCATCTGTGAGGTTTCAAAGCTAAAGGTATTTTGGGAAGCTCAATGTATTCTAAGTGGTCTTAAAAGTCACCTCTTCCTCTCAGGCCTTCAGCCGAGCTCACCGCATTGGTCAGGCCAATAAAGTGATGATATACCGGTTTGTGACTCGGGCCTCGGTCGAGGAACGAATCACTCAGGTGGCCAAAAGGAAGATGATGCTCACACACCTGGTGGTGCGGCCCGGTCTGGGCTCAAAAGCTGGATCCATGTCTAAGCAAGAGCTGGACGACATCCTCAAGTTTGGGACTGAAGAGCTTTTCAAGGATGAGATTGAGGGTGGGATTGATTAAAAATTGCTCTGTAACTCATGATTACGCCCAAATCTCTGCTCTGAATGACTAAAAAACACTTTGTTATACTGAAGGTTCACCTGTGTGTGTTTTTTTCAGCAGGGGACAATAAGGATGATGACAGTAGTGTAATTCACTACGACAACGCTGCCATCGAGCGCCTGCTAGACCGCAGTCAGGACGCCACAGATGACTCTGACATGCAGAACATGAACGAGTATCTGAGCTCCTTCAAGGTGGCCCAGTACACGGTCAGAGAAGATGACAAGGTGGGAGATTTTTGCACAGTATCAAAGAGTGGGACTGTTAAAGTGCCCCTGTTATTCTTTTCCGAATATTACCTTTCTTGCTGTTTGTAAATGTAAAGCTCTGCAAAGTTTAAAAGATCAAAGTGCACAACAAATGCTATTGTCTCCTAAACGAAAGAATTGATTCTGAACTATGGTCTTCATTGGACCGTCTGACCCATCAGAGCAGAGTAGACCAATCACAATTGATTGCTTTTGTCGATTAATCTTACAATAATCTTTTGCTGATTAATCTAATGGTTGTTATTTTTTTCTATTCGCTGATTAAACCTTTGGCTATCTTTCCAATAAATAAGTACAAATTCTACCATTTGTATTTTAAACTTTCATGAAATAATTTTCTAAAAAAGGTTCAACTTAGTAAAAATAAAGTGTCAGACCAGAGCAAAAATAACCTTGTCCACACGTTAATTTTACACTGCATGTATTTAGTAAATCTCAACAGTAGTTTTTTAACTCCAAAAGAGGGTTTGCGCTGGCGCTCGTTGTCAGTGAATCTGACCCTGGTCTACATTTGCTCAATCTAAAATCTTATCGTTTTCTATGAGAAACAAATGTGAAATATGAACTAAACAAAATATTGAGGTGATCTCACTTGGATTGCATGTCCAGATAGAAGAGATCGAGAGGGAGATCATCAAGCAGGAAGAGAACGTGGATCCCGATTACTGGGAGAAGCTCTTGAGGCATCACTACGAACAGCAGCAGGAAGATCTGGCCCGCAATCTCGGCAAAGGAAAGCGAGTCCGCAAACAGGTCAACTACAATGATGCAGCTCAGGAGGACCAAGGTACAGTCCGAATCCTATGGCATTTCAAGAAATATTTGGTATGTGGCATTTTACCGTTTCTATCCACTTATCGCATAAAAAACATTGGATGGAAATGCCAAAATGCACATCAATTCTTAAAACGTGAACAAGAAACGTATGTGCGTAATAGAGGACCGATAAGAAGATGTGCGCATAAACTACAATGGAAACATGTTTACCAAATAAATCCCTCGATGCGCAACAAGAATTTCACGTAACTTCGCCTCAACAGTGGATGTGATTCGGGCAAAGATGTGATTTCATCGCTCAGCATCTTAAATTCACAAACACCAGCATCCGAACGCAAGCGAACACGATCATTTGATTAGTAACCCCTGAAATATATAGCTACATATTTGAAAGTGTGGACTTAGACTTCCGGTCCTCACTGTATTCTAAGTATCGCATTCTTCTTGCTTTTTATTATTATAAGCCATGTTTATGCTTGTCATACAAATGCTGCGTATTATCTCCTTTAAATCTCAGAAATTACATCTTGCAGCAGTTTTATTCTCAGCTTGTGGTTTTCTTTCGATTGAGTGGGAAAGAAAGAGCGTATCCCACACACTGCTGCTCCGGTTAGAACGGCCACATGCAGCTGACTCAAAAACGGCTACATCCACAACACCCAGGGGATGCCGAAGTGTGGCAGTTTTTCATTTATGTGTCAAAAAGAGGCAAACAAAATGGTCAGGGAAAAGACAAATAACAGAAATGAAAAAGGAGGTTTTCTCCGGAAAGGAACGATATAGAATTTATGGTTTTGCAGTGGCGTTTACGGCTGCATAATTACAGTGATAACTAAGATAAACTGTAAGTACGCATACTTTTCTTTGTGTATCCAAGAATCCTGACTTGCAATGTTGCGGCGTACCCTCTGCAGAATATATTACAGATGCGCAGAGTGTGCTTCACTAATTGACTTTTGTGGTTTTCTTTTTTGTTTAAGCAGCCTTGTGTTTTCCTGTATGGCTAAATCATTCTCGTTGACAGTGGAATTTGAATAGAATGTGTGCGGATGGTTAGATAAGTGAACATTTAGTCACAAAAGAGCCAAATCTGAAATAAGTAGCCAAGATGATATAAACGATTTTGGTTGTGCTTTATTTAAGGATACTGGTGTATGATTGTTTGAGCACGGCTGAACACACACTGTACTGTGGTTTGTGTTTAGTGTTCATTACTGACGTGCTCTTTTCTATATGCTGTTGCAGAGTGGCATGCTGACATTTCAGATAACCAATCAGAATACTCTGTGGGCTCGGAGGAGGAAGATGAGGACTTTGATGAGAGACCTGAGGGTGAGAATCACACAGACACACTCTGGTCTACATATTAAAATAAACTAATGTCAATAAATATAATATGTCTGGTATCCATTTAATACCCATTATTATTATAAATAGTCATAATTCTATATAAATGTATGTTATTATTAATTATAATTAATTTAAAATAGGGTTTAATTTCTGAACATTAGTTAATAACTTGGGTATGAAATAACTGCAATATTTTTACAGTTTCTGCATTTATTACACGCTTTTATCCAAAGCTACTTGCATTGCATTCAAGAAACACATCGACATTCTAATCAGTTCTTGCTTTCCCTGGGAATCGAACCCATGACCTTGATGTTGCAAGCGCCACTCTCTACTGTTTGAGCTACAGGAAAGCACATAATGTTCTTCTTTAATGTGCACGAGTTAAAGGTGACCTATTCACTTTTAGAAGGTGTTTGAACATCCACCCACTCCTTTTATTATAATCCCAATAGATCACAAAAAGTCTCTCCAAATGAGCGGTTCCAGATTTCCCCCTTCTCTTACGTAATTACAAATGCTCTGTTATTAGATGTACCAACGAACATTAGATTACTCCCGGCATCAGAGCCACTGAGAACACTGTGGTTGATTTTCATTTATGAAGCTTCATTTATGCGCCAAAGTCGTTAAAGTCTCATATATTTGTGGAAGTCATTTTACGCCAGATTGCTTCTCAAACAAGGGTCAGTTCAATCCTGGATTTGCACAAAAGTTGTTTCTGAAAGATTTTTTTGATTTCTGGCATTTGGCTCCAGTTTTGTTGTTGCCTCTTCTGGAAAAGCTCGCAGCTCATTTGCATTTAAAGGGACGGCATTTTTGCTCACGCCCAAATTTGACAAGCTATAATAAATGATCTGTGGGGTATTTGAGCTGAAACTTCACAGACACATTCTGGGGAAACCGGATACTTATTACATCTTGTAACAAAAAGCATAATACACTGCCCGACCCAAAAAAAAGTAGCTGTTTGGCTTTAAATATGCAAAATGATTGAGTAAATAATTCGATCATTATTGTTGTGATTAGGTTTATAGAATGCTATGTGTTTGGCAACAGTTCTTGTAACTCTAATTCACATTTACCAGACGCTTTTATTTCAATTTCAATTTACAAGTGACTTGCATTGCATTCAAGGAACACATTGACATTCTAATCAGTTCTTGCTTTCCATGACCTTGGCGTTGCAAGCGCCATACTGTTTGAACTACAGGAAAGGCTAATTGATGGAATGTGTAGCTTTTCATTTCTTAAACATCCATGTAGGAACATGCGTCTCAATCAGCTTCCTAAATCCAAAGCTCATGTATCAACATGTTGTGTGTCATGAGCCTGAGGAGACTGGATTCAAGTGCGAAATGTATTTATTGAAGGTGATGAATAAACAGAGAAATGTCCAGGAACTGACGGCGCAGAGACTCAATGGGCTGTAGATGGTGACGTGAAGCGGTGACATCCAAGTGCGCGGCGTGGAGGTGAAACAAGGGACACGGGAACCAGGAACACACAACGACACGCAGACGGCAGACACTGGAACAGGCGAACACGGACACTGGAAGCGGGGAAAACCGAGGACACCAAGGAAACACTCTGCTGAACAACGACTCGACACAGTGGTGAGGGAAGAGGTGAACTAAATAGGCAGAGGGAGATGGGATTCAGGTGTGTGCGATGATGGTGGCGGTGATCAGTGACCACGCCTCCCACATTCATCTCACAATCATACACAGTCAATCCTAAGAGACAATGAATTCGCAAACCGTGACAGTACCCCCCCCCTTAGGAGCGTCTCTCGACGCTCCCAGAGGCACTTACCTGTCGATTGTAATCATCGATGAGGGAGTGATCCAATATGTCTCTGGCAGGTACCCAACTTCTCTCCTCCGGGCCGTAACCTTCCCAGTCCACCAAGTACTGAAATCCGCGTCCCCTCCTCCTTGAATCCAGAATACGGTTTACCGAATAAGTAGGTTCCCCGTCTACGAGACGCGGCGGTGGAGGAACCGGGGTGGGCGGATTAATGCGAGAACGAAAAACGGGCTTAATTTTGGAAACATGAAAGGCGGCATGAATCCTCCCGTACGCGGGAGGTAGTTTGAGGCGGACTGTCACCGGACTAATGATCTTGGTGACAGGGAACGGGCCAATGAATTTGGGAGCCAGTTTATTACACACGGAGCGGAGAGGAATATCTTTGGAGGAAAGCCACACTTTTTGACCCACGACGTAGACGGGAGGCTTCGACCGGTGGCGATCGGCCTGGGCCTTGGTGCGCGCCCCCACTTGTAGCAGAGTCTCGCGGGCTCTACTCCAAGTGCGACGGCACCTCTGGATGAATGCGTGAGCGGAGGGGACCGCGACTTCGGATTCCAGACTGGGAAAAACAGGTGGCTGGTACCCTAGACTACACTCAAACGGCGAAAGGCCCGTGGATGATGCTGGTAACGAGTTATGTGCGTACTCAACCCACGGGAGTTGTTGGCTCCAGGAAGACGGATTCTGTGACACCGTACACCGTAAACATCTCTCAAGGTCTTGGTTAGCTCGTTCGGTCTGGCCGTTGCTCTGGGGATGGAAACCCGAAGACAGGCTTACAGTCGCCCCCAGTAACTTACAAAACTCTTTCCAGAATTTGGATATAAATTGGGGCCCTCTGTCAGAGACCACGTCTGTCGGGAGGCCATGAATACGAAAGACGTGTTCAATGACAGATGCCGCTGTCTCCTTAGCGGATGGTAATTTGGGTAAGGGTATGAAATGTGCTGCCTTCGAGAACCGGTCCACTACGGTTAAAACAACCGTGTTCCCCTGGGAGGGTGGGAGGGCGGTTACAAAATCTAGCGCGATGTGGGACCAGGGTCTCGAAGGCACTGACAGCGGCTGAAGCAACCCATCTGGTGAACGATTGGAAGTCTTACCCTGGGCACAGTCGGAACAAGCCAAAACAAAATCTCGGATGTCACAGGCCATCTTAGGCCACCAGAATCGTTGTTTAACTAAGAAGTTAGTGCGACTGATTCCTGGATGACAAGCTATTTTGGAACAGTGACCCCATCGGATGACCTCGGATCTGACTTCCTCCGGCACAAATAATCGACCCGGCGGACCCCCGGGCGGAGGCGTTACCCCTTCTAAGGCCGATTTGACCTTCGCTTCGATCTCCCACACGAGTGAAGAAACGATGAGTCTCTCAGGAAAAATACACTCGGGAGTAGACGGGCGCTCGGAAAAATCAAAAATGCGTGATAAGGCATCGGGCTTGATGTTTTTGGACCCCGGCCTGTAAGATAACAAAAAATCAAAACGTCCGAAAAAAAGGGCCCACCGCGCCTGCCTGGAGTTGAGTCTTTTGGCGGTTCTGATGTACTCTAAGTTCTTGTGATCGGTCCAAACTAGAAAGGGCACCCCTGACCCCTCTAACCAGTGACGCCACTCCTCCAACGCTAGCTTGACTGCCAACAACTCTCGGTTACCAATATCATAATTACGCTCGGCTGGGGACAGACGATGGGAAAAAAACGCGCAAGGGTGCATCTTATCGTCTGAGGGAGAGCGCTGGGAGAGAACCGCACCTACCCCCACCTCTGAAGCGTCGACCTCCACCACAAACTGACGTGTGGGATCAGGGGCGATCAGAATGGGAGCCGAAACGAAGCGGCTCTTAAGTTTGGAGAACGCCGCTTCGGCGGCGTTGCACCACCTGAACGTAGTTCTGGGGGAGGTCAAGGCTGTCAGAGGAGCGGCTAGCTGGCTGAAGTTGCGGATGAAACGTCGGTAGAAGTTGGCGAACCCCAGGAATCTCAACAGGGCCTTGCGAGAGTCCGGGGTTGGCCACTCTACCACAGCCTTAACCTTGTCGGGATCCATGCACACTCCCTCCGACGAGATGATATACCCTAGAAAAGGAACAGACTGTGCATGAAAAACGCATTTCTCCGCCTTGACAAAAAGACCATTCTGTAGTAACCTTTGGAGCACTCGCCGGACGTGTTGAACATGTTCCTGGAGAGACGAGGAAAAAATCAGTATGTCATCCAGGTAAACATACGTGAACTGGTCTATCATGTCTCTCAACACGTCATTGACGAGTGCTTGGAAGACAGCTGGGGAGTTGGACAGCCCAAACGGCATGACCAAGTATTCAAAGTGTCCCCTGGGGGTATTAAATGCTGTCTTCCATTCATCCCCCTCTCTTATGCGGACCAAATGATAAGCATTCCTTAAATCCAATTTTGTGAAGATTGATGCTCCCTGCAACCTCTCGAAGGCTGAAGACATTAGCGGTAGAGGATAGGTATTCTTTACCGTGATGTTGTTCAACCCTCGGTAGTCAATACAAGGTCGCAGAGACCCATCCTTCTTCCCCACAAAAAAGAATCCCGCCCCCGCTGGAGAAGAAGAGGGGCGGATGAACCCGGTAGCCAAAGAATCAGAAATATATTTCTCCATGGCCTCCCTCTCCGGAATGGAAAGAGAGTATAACTTGCCCTTAGGCGGAGACATACCTGGCAGAATATCTATCGCACAGTCGTAGGGACGGTGCGGAGGAAGAGAAGCAGCCCGAGACTTACTGAACACTTCCTTCAGGTCGAGGTACTCCGAGGGCACGTTAGACAAATTCATCGGCTCCTCCTGCAACACAGAACTAGACACAGACGAACGTGCAGACACGAGACAAGAGGCATGACACTGATCACTCCAGTTAAGAATGCTATTGTGTCCCCAGTCAACCCTGGGGTTATGCTTGATTAGCCAGGGATGACCGAGGACGATGGGAACAGAGGGACAGTCCGTGATAAAAAAGTCTATGGTCTCTCTGTGGTTACCTGCTGTGATCAGTGTGAGTGGAATGGTTCTGAGAGCAATGTCCGGAAGGCTTTGGCCGCCCAAGGCGTTGACGGCAATGGAATGGGTGAGGTGCTCAGTGTTGATCCTGTGTTGACGTGCGAAGGAATGATCCATGAGATTGCCCTCAGCCCCGGAGTCCAGTAGTGCATAACAGTGACGAGATTCGTTGGCCCATTGAAGTCTTACCGGGAGGAGAGTCGAAGAGGAGGTCCGGTTCATGGTGACTGCGCCCGTCAGTAGCCCCCTCCTTACTGGCGGGCGCGTGCTTTTACCGGACACTGGAGGATGAAATGCCCCTCGCCGGCACAGTAAATACACAAACCTAGGGCTCGGCGGCGTTCTCTCTCCTCCCGGGAAAGCCAAGCTCGACCAACCTGCATGGGCTCATGATCGGACGAGGAACTGACCGTGCCGGGATGTTGTGGTGGGACTACCGAGGGGGACCCTGGACCTACCGCTGGGGTGGAGCGGAACTTACTGCGCTCCAAACGAGCGTCTACTCGAAGCGCCAGCTCGATGAGACCATTGAGTTGTGGGGGTAGATCCAGGGCGTATATCTCTCGTTGGACACGGTCAGCCAGCCCATGCAGGAACCTGTCCCACTGCGCCTCCTCGTTCCACTTGCAGTCGGCCGCGAGCGTACGGAATTCGATGGCGTAGTCGGAGACCGACCGATCTCCCTGTTTGAGATCGGATAACCTGCGTGCTGCCTCGCGGCCGACTGCCGACCGGTCGAAAACTCTCTTCATCTCCTCCGCGAAGGCCTGGAACGAGGAGCAGCACGGGTCTTGATTCTCCCACACCGCCGTACCCCATTTGGCTGCCCGCCCCGAGAGTAACGTAATGACCAGGGCCACCTTGGCTTGCTCGGTGGAGTATGTTTGAGGTTGCAATGAAAAGAAGACTGAACACTTAGTGATAAAAGATCTGCAAAAATCCGGTTCCCCGGCATAACGTTCAGGTGGTGGTAAATGTGGTTCTGACTGACCTGTGGGGCGGCTGATGGGGGGAGGGGCCGGCGGTGTGGCTGGCGCAGCGGGAACAGGCAGCTGTTGGAATTTGCTGGCGAGCTCGGACATCTGCGCCGCCAGTGTAGAAACGGCGCGCCCGGTGGCCAACATCTGCTCCTCCTGCCTGTCCAGGCGCGCCATGTTGTTAGCAACAAACTCTTGCCAGTTGGGTGCGTTCGCTGAATCCATCGTGGTGTCGAGTCGTTCTGTCATGAGCCTGAGGAGACTGGATTCAAGTGCGAAATGTATTTATTGAAGGTGATGAATAAACAGAGAAATGTCCAGGAACTGACGGCGCAGAGACTCAATGGGCTGTAGATGGTGACGTGAAGCGGTGACATCCAAGTGCGCGGCGTGGAGGTGAAACAAGGGACACGGGAACCAGGAACACACAACGACACGCAGACGGCAGACACTGGAACAGGCGAACACGGACACTGGAAGCGGGGAAAACCGAGGACACCAAGGAAACACTCTGCTGAACAACGACTCGACACAGTGGTGAGGGAAGAGGTGAACTAAATAGGCAGAGGGAGATGGGATTCAGGTGTGTGCGATGATGGTGGCGGTGATCAGTGACCACGCCTCCCACATTCATCTCACAATCATACACAGTCAATCCTAAGAGACAATGAATTCGCAAACCGTGACAGTTGTGTACATAAATTTAGGCACTGACAAGGACAGTAAGGACCTTGTGTCGGGTTTCGCAGAACGAGGACTCACTTTGCTGGGTGGAAGGAGTTTATTTAATGAAAAAATAAAACAAAACACAAAACAAAACAAAACAGCCCCAAAGGGGAAAACAGTAACTCGGCTTGGCTGGGCAGACAGGACAAGACAAGGTTAGGAAACAACAGTTAAACGACGACGACGCGACACAGGACAGCAAACACGAAGGGGTTAAATAGACACAGGAGGAAGGCTAACTGAACGGGAACAGCTGGGACAAATTAAAGTATAACAGGGGACAAGACGGGCGGGGTTACACAACTACAAGACACAAACAATCAGCCAATGTGAACGGCACGCAAAAAAACCACCAACCACATGCGACACGACACAACAAGAAAGCACATCGCCGATGTAAACACGAACCGCGTGCTCCAGCAATGCACGCAGACACGAGAGAGTGCAGTTCGAGCAAAGTACGAAACCACGCCCACTCACAAGACGTAGAGCGCACGAGAACGAGCAAACACAAGGATGAACACACGGGTCATGAATGTCCGAACCCCGACACAAAACCGAAACTGAACAAGACCAGTCTCGGGATCGGACACCATAACCCGCACATAAGACGTTAAACAGAAAAGAGAGCGCGTGATTCGACACTCGAAGCTGCGAGCACCCACAAAACATGAGACATTATGGTAGTGTCAGAGCTCTACCTCAACACTAAGAAATGACTGGACCAAATGTGGCAGAACCCTGACACCTTGACTCACTACACATTAGGACACTGATGACTCCAATGTACAATATCACTACTGGTATTTGACATTACTTGTAAGTACATCACAATACATTGCTCGTTACATATATACGTGCATCATTCAACCATAAATAAATGATAAATATTAGCTGGATTATGTTCATTACTTCTAGTGATTCTTCTAGTGAAGAATTCCCTTCTGTTAAGGGAATGTAGTGAGCATTGATGCTCCCTGTTTTTCACCCTGCATTTAGGGAGTGAATATTTCACAGTGACAATCCTTAAAATAGTGGACTCCCTGATCAGTGCCCTGACTACTGAAGTAGGGCTTTGACTGAGACGCATCCCTCATTTCTGAGGGATGTGCTTTGAAAATAAAAACAAAGGTTCAAAAACCTACAGCTGAGCAGCTCTATGCATTTTGCCACCTTCTTTTGCATCGTCATTACCAAGCATCAGGGGGAAACAGCTGCTGCTTTGACCTTGACCGCGATTCTGACCTAAATAATATAATGTGAACACAATCCAGTGGAGGCAGACTTGGCACCTTTAAGGCTTTAATTAAGTTTTGTTTGTCCATTCTTGTCCCTTTTGGTTCTTTATTGGGACGTCTTGTGGTTTTGTCAGCTTTTGCTATTCTTCTGGAGGCACATTCACAGTTTATGTATTGCAGCTGTTCAGGATAATGTATCCTTCCTGTGCTGTAACCCTGTTTCCTGATGCTGGCTCAGTGCGATGGACATGTTGAACTGATCTCTTGGCTGACTCTCCTCTCCTCTCCCCTCCCGTCCAGGTCGCAGACAGTCACGCAGGCAGCTCAGAAACGAGAAGGATAAACCACTTCCACCCCTGTTGGCCAGAGTGGGTGGCAACATTGAGGTATTTCTGATTTGTTTTTGTCTAGTTTTTCTTTACTTGTCTGTTTGCTTTGGCGCAACTATTGTAAATAGCCGTTTAAAGACATCCTTGTGCTTGGTGTCAAATCAACATAAGCCCATTGGTCACAGTTAAATGTGGATAATAGTGTATTTCCCGTGGGTTTGATTATCTGGAGGTCATCTGCGTATACAGCTTCTCTGGATGTGTGCCTCATAATTAAATTGACT
Organism: Rhodeus uyekii; assembly: GCA_037043235.1. Classification (NCBI taxonomy): domain Eukaryota; kingdom Metazoa; phylum Chordata; class Actinopteri; order Cypriniformes; family Acheilognathidae; genus Rhodeus; species Rhodeus uyekii. The sequence goes on along the minus strand of JAWRVZ010000105.1, from coordinate 2,054,039 downwards.
AACACATCGCTGGAGAAAACAGCTACAGTTTTTCCAGTTTTGAGAATTCATGATGTTAATAAATCCATGTCTGTTTTTCATATAAGGCCTGATTAGATTAAAGCAATTTACGCACATATTGAATCTGCTGAATCGTGTGTGTCTGTGTGTGTCGGTCAGGTATTGGGCTTTAATACACGCCAGAGAAAAGCATTCCTGAATGCCGTCATGAGATGGGGGATGCCGGCTCAGGACGCCTTCACCTGCCAATGGCTCGTACGAGACCTCCGCGGCAAGAGCGAGAAAGAGTTCAAGTATGACTTTGACGTTGGAAGATGTGAACTTAAGACTTGGGTTCTGCTAAGGAAACCTCATTTCTTGTTTCTTTGTTTCTCTGGCAGGGCGTACGTGTCGCTCTTCATGAGGCACCTCTGTGAGCCGGTGGCGGACGGTTCGGAGACGTTTGCTGACGGTGTCCCGCGGGAGGGACTCTGCCGGCAGCCGGTTCTCACGCGTATAGGGGTCATGTCTCTGGTTAAGAAGAAGGTCAGTGTGGGTCTGCCGCATTTCAGAGATCTGTGGATGGATCACGATGTTGACTAGATGATTAAAATACAGTAATACCTTGAGATACAAGTGTCCCGACATACAAGTATTCCGAGATACGAGCAAGCAATAGAGAAATTGTTTGCTTTGAGATACGAGTAAATATTTGAGATATGAGCAGCTTACAGACACTGACACTAGAGGTGTTCAGCACTCGCAGCAGCTCAAGCTCCTCATTTATGGGTAATTGCATGTGATCTCCACTAGAGGCAGCTTGGTTTTACAGCGGGAGGTTACCGGGGGCGACGAGTGATTCATGAGTATTAAGCTGGGAGCAGCAAGGTATTACTGTATATAACATAAATATGTACTAGTGTTGAGCGATACTCCTCATGGTCAGATCGCCAGTGTGTGAGATCGTGATGTGTGAGATCGTGGGGGAGTTTTTTTAAACTTATTTCTCATTTAGTTTTTCACTTATTTTGTTATTACTTGAAATGACGCGTGTAAAATGTGAATCAAAACACAACCGTGACAGTATTGTCTTAATACTGACATTTTAATGCTGCTAGATAAAACCCTCTTGGATACGCTAAAATCATTGCTGTTACAGCCATATACGTGCAGACAGACATCACTGGTCATTGCGTCATGTCTCATGCTGCTTTTAAAGTGTTTCCTTAAGAACATGTTCATATTTTCTTACCTAGCTGTTTTTGGAAGCAATCATTTAAATGGTCCATATAAAATATATCTAAGCCAGCCTAAATATATGTACAGGTCTTCTCGTTAAGACTAATTATTCAGCTAATTGTATATGTAGTTTTGCACATTCGTAGAATTAGTTTTTAATTACATTTTATAACTCACAACAATGAATTAAAAGTATAAAATGTAAATATTTACTAGACAGATTGCTAGATCCACACACGTTCTTGAGTGTTTGCTCGTGGTGAACTGTACTAAAGCGTCAGGTGTGTGTCATATTGTGTGCAGGTGCAAGAGTTCGAACACATTAACGGTAAATGGAGCATGCCTGAACTGAAGCCAGAGATTACTTTGGACTCCAAGAAATCGTCAAGAGCCTCTTCACCTGTCATTAAGACGGACACTCCCACACCTGAACTGAGCTGTAATAACACACCGTGCACCTCCAAACCAGGTACAGACCCAGAGAAAACCCTCACATGCTGCTCAAAGAGAGAATCTCACATACACAGAAACTTTACCTGCCGTGACCTGTTCCCACAGCCACTCCCTCTCCACCCGACAAGATGGAAAAGAGTGCAAAAGAGGCAGAGAAAGAGGAGTGTGAGTCCCACACAGAGCCAGAAAGAGAGAGAGAGAAGGAAAAAGTAAAAGAAGGAAAGGACGGGGAGAGCATGGAAAGCACAGAACATGGAGAGGTAAGTGTGTGTGTGTGTGTGAGAGAGAGAGTATGTGTGTGAGAGAGAGAGAGTGTGTGTGTGTGTCCTCAAAGATGGCAATATCTGAAATCCTTGTCCATGTGGGAAGCCGCTTGTAATTCATATTGAATGATGTTTTCACAAGTTTTCTGTGACGGGCAGATTTTGGGTTAAGGTATATAATATGCAGTTTACACAGAATAAAAATCAATATGTCTTTGGAAAGTCCCCATAAAACATGAAAACCCAACATTTGTGTGTGTGTGTGTGTGTTGCCTACATTTTGAGAACCTGAAATCGCCTACATTGTGAAAATCATCCAACGGTCCACAAGGAAAACAGCTTAATAATGACTTAATAAAAATGCATAGATGTTTGTGTAATGATTAGGTTTAGTCATCTCAGCAGTAAAAACAATAGAAGAATATAAAATCTCCAGCATGGTAAACAAACGTATATCGGGTTGTAGCTTTCCTGTAGCTCAAACAGTAGTGCTTGGTGTTTGCAACGCCAAGGTCATGGGTCGATTCCCAGGGAAAGCAAGAACTGATTAGAATATCAATGTGTTTCTTGAATGCAGTGCAAGTTACTTTGGATAAATGCGTCTGATAAATGCATGAATGTAAATGTGTGGCAGGGATTATTTTACTGCGCAGGTTTAGCCAAACAGTCGGTGTAAATCCAGAAAGTGTGTGAGAGAGCATGTGTGTATGTTTGCTCTGGTTTTGGGTTTGGTTTGCTTTTGGTTCTTTTAGTGGTGACTTTATGATCTGTTAAGAATTATGTAATGCTTGTTTATTTTACAGTTACTATAAAGTGAAACCCTATAGAGTGTGGCTTACACTGCTGTTCAAAAGTTTGGGGGTGGCATGATCATTTTATGAGTTTGAAAGACATCTCATGTTATCCAGAGCTGCATTTACAGTAACAGTAATATTGGGTTTCTTTTTTTATAATTATTTTAATCGATTTTAAAATGCAGTTACATTTTCTATTGAATTTCTATTGCATTTTCAGCATCATTCCTCCAGTCTTCAGTGTCACATGATCCTTCAGAAATCTTTCTTTCTTGATGCTCATGAAACATTTCCTTTTATCAATTTTGATAACAGTAGTGCTCTTTAATATTTTTGTCGAAAGCCGTTATACATTGTTTTCATTCATGTAAAGGTTTTTACTGTTCCTTTTTGATCAGCTTAATGCATCCTTGCTGAATAAAAATAATTTTTCCATTCAAACAAAGTCACTGGTAGTAAAACATAGTAAAAGTAAAAACAAAGTATAAAAAGTAAAACATACTGTAATTAAAACTAGTCAGTACCAGTGCGAAATGTAACATTTCAAATCCTATAATCAGACTTTATAACGGCTGCTTTTGTTTGTGTTTAAACGGGATTGTTCACCCAGCTATGATTTTTCTTTTTGTCTTCATTTGCTCGCCGTCATTAAATAGATATTTTAAGAAATGTGTCAGTGTGGCACCCAAATTCTTCAAAATATCTTCTTTTATGTTTTGCAGAAGAAAAAGTCATACAGTTTTGGAACAATGGAAATTATTATTTTACGAAAGGGGCGTTTAAACCGCATCCACAGCACGTTTGGTTATTTTCTGATCAATTTGAGCAAATCTAATGTAAAACAGCTCTGTTCCAGGATGCCTGAAAAAGCAGGAAGCAAACAGTCCCAAATCCTGCATTAGTGACTGTTCTTAGCTGAACATCTGCAATAATGCAATGAAATAAACATCTATTTTGATATAATGAAATATTTAGGACTTATTTGTTGCTTGATACAAAATGGTTTTGTCAGGAAGCAGTTTTTGAATGGCAGTCAATGGTTTTTTGGGGTGCCTGAAGAAGCTGGAAGTGCTTCATGTGAAAGTCAAATAAAGAGACTGTTTCTTTTTCTTCTTCCAGACTTCCACCTCCACGGAAGAGGGTGAGAAAGATCCCGCAACCAGTGAAAAAGCTCAGATGTCTGAAAGTCCAACCAGAGCATCTGATGACTCAAAAGTGAAAGAAAACGCTGACATTTCTCAATCTTCTCCGAAAGAAAAGAATGAAAAAGACAAACATGATGAGGAGAGCACTGAAAAAGACGCCTCCCCAGAGAAAACGTCTGATTCCCCATTCATTAAAGATGAGAGCAGAGGTACCTGTGGCAGCAGCTGGTCTGAAATCCGATTGGCTGTAATGCCAGCCGCTCATTTTGTGGTGATATGAGGGCTGATTGTTGTCTGTCATTACAGAGGCTCTGAAAGGGGACAAGGGAGAGAAAAGAGAGAAGGCTGGAGAAGAGAAAGAGAAGAGTGAAGTGACGTCTCCTCCCACAGAAACAACAGAAAAGAAAGAGAAGTTAGATCCATCTTCTGATGTCAAAAAAGGTCAACGTTACTCTTTTTGTTTCTTCGCATGTTTCATAGTTGCATTGAGAACAATATAAACGGTCTGATAAAAGTTGTTTGTGCAACTGAATTTAAGCCTTCATTCATATTAATGTAGGGAATTAAATACTAAACTAAACCTGATGTTGTTTTTTCCATCGGGACACAGAGGAGGTCAAGGGTGAAAGGGATGCTGGGAAGGAGGGCAGAGGCCAGAGGGAGGAGGTGTCCAGAGGTAACGGCAAACCCACAGAGCGTCCGCGGTTTATGTTCAACATCGCAGATGGAGGATTCACAGGTAAACTCAGCCATTGGGTCGTATGGAGCTGCTATAATGCGATATAGACTATATGTTAAGTGTAAACTATATAACTTTTGGCCGTCGAGCATTTATAAAAAAGCATGCATTTTGCGGAAGAACATTGTTTTGGTTGTGCTTCGGCTCTGCGTGATTGTGCGGATGAATATGATTTATAACCAGTTTAGATGGAAAGGATGTCAAGATGAAGACGTTACTGTAGTTTAATAGCTCTGGTATTAAAAACCACAATGAAATGGATAGATACAATATTCACAATATTCACAATAGATAATGCTCTACAATGAATCTGTTATAGAGCTACACATGGTTCAAAAAATACATATAAAATACATATCAGTTCAATAAAATACTCGCCTGTTGAGAAATAAACGCACCATAATCTCCGCGCCGCTTTTACAACATTTCAAATCTCTCAGTTCTCACCATCTCAAAAAAAAACAAGCTAATGTTGATTCTGGTTTTATTACAACATTTTATTCAGAGATTTATCCGCTCCATATCAACCTTTCTCGCTCGTTGTGATGACTAACTCCTGCCACTCACACAACAGGTACGCTTCAAAGTAGCCGGAGCAACTCTTCTCTATTTACGGATGTGACATTTCCTGTGAAAAACATCCCGACATGTCTAAAATATAAATACTTTTAATAGGCTTACCATAGTGAATCAGGGTAAGAAAAAAACACATTTTTGAATGGACTCATGTAAATTGTTAATTCAACAAAAAAGATAACGTTAAATATATGTTGTAAACAACAAAACTTAAGACAATACCTTTTTCGAATTTAAAACAAATTCTGTTTAAACCTTCAAAAGCTAAAATATATTAGAAAATGCACGCCGTCACAGAGCTACGACTCTTAGTTTGTTTTCATTCAGTCACGTGTGCCGTTGTTTCACTCATTTCAATCACCATCGGCCGTTTGTCATTTTTTCATCATGAGTATTTAGTTCTCCCTGTTCACCTCATCATTTGTCAGTTGTTGTTTGTGGTGCTACATGTTAGTTGAGATACTGCTATTACGATCACCCTCGTGTTTGTGGATTACCTTTGTTTTCTTTGTTTCAACTCTTCTTCTTCATCGTCTGGAACTGTGACAAAGACAATATATATATCCAATCTTATAAATATATTTTGGACAATATAAATGTATACATTGAAAATAAATTTTCTAATATATTTTTTGGACATTGCTTATATAAGCAAGCGTATCAAAATATATGAATATCAATATTTTAAAAGCCCATTTTGGCAATATATGCATGTTATATTGTGTATATGTGTAAAAAACACATATTCAAACACTATAATATTTTATATATTTACATTTATGCATTTGGCAGACACTTTTATCCGAAGTGATTTACATTGCATTCAAGAAACGTTGATATTCTAATCAGTTCTTGCTTTCCCTGGGAATCGAACCCATGACCATGGCGTTGCAAACATGTTGGCATTGATATTGATATTCATATTGGCATGCTTTGAAATGCTGTTTGCACGTATCTTTCCTGTAGCTCAAACAGTAGAAAGTGGCGCTTGCAACATCAAGGTCATGGGTTCTATTCCCAGCAAGCAAAAACTCATTAGAATATCAATGTGTTTCTAGAATGTAATGAAAGTAACTTTGAATAAAAGCATCTGCCAAATGCATAAAAGTAAAGGCTTTGAAGAGCCATCCAAAAACAAAGGCAAAACATCTACTGTCAAAAAAGGAAAAAGAACGTTTTTTTTTTTGTCACAATGCACATCTAATTTTGCCTCATTATGGTGTAATTATGGAATCTTCCAGTAGGGGCCAACAGGATCATGTTTAGAAACCTTTTTTTGTCTTTTCATTTTTGTTTGGTGTGGCAAATAGCACAGTAACAACACCCTGCATCTCATGGATGCATTTTTAATATTCATATTCATTTGATACTCATATTGCTGATTCAGTAGCTCGATTTTGATTCTTACATCTTGACCTTTATCCATGTTTATCCTTCGTACACTAGTGTTGACGAGCACAGTAGTATGTGCCAGGCAATTGTGCGACATTATGTAAAGCTGCTCTCTCAGGTAAGGTGAAGCATGTACTGTTATGATCAAGCGCAATGGAACAGTGTGTTGTTGAGGTAACGTGACAGTGTGGTTACATTGTGAAGGAGCAGTTCAGCTCCTCTGAGCTTCCGTTGAGCGGTTTTACCAGGAACGGCAAGCAGTGATTTCATCTGTCAGTGAAATCTAATCTTCCCTTAGATTAGTTTCCATCGGTCACCATTGATTATTTCCTAAAATGACTTGTGTTGAAATGTGAAAACCTATGATTTCATGCATTCTGCTTATATTCATGGTCAGTCCGTATGTAAACGTACACTCGTGTTTATATTTTCTGCACAGATACTGTATAAGTGCGTGCATCAGTATTTCTCTGAGTGACTAATACCATGAATAACTGGTGTGTGTGGTGAGAGTGGATACACTAATGGGAGTACTGGGAATAGAAAGGGAGAGTTCAGGAGTAGGTGCGCCATTTCACCATTACAAATTCCGGGAAATCTTTTAAGGATGAGTGCAATGACCTTCTCATGGAGTAATGTTTTTGTCTAATATGATTCATCACCTGACTAAGGTCATCAGTTTTTTCCATTTCAAACTCCCAGAGATGCTACCAGATATGAACTAAATCATAAAATGTAAAACCGTTAATATGTTGTTAATATATGAGACCAATATATGTTGTTAATGTTGTTAATATAATCGGCAGAGGACAATAAAAGCAATTAAAAGCAGATTCTATTGTCAGGGCCAATTATATCTTGTCAATCAAAAGGGGGCAGAAAAACATGTTAGACTGAGTTAAAAAAAAGTCAAAGTTAAAAAAATAAATACAAATATAACAGTGGCATTAAAGCAGGCTCTATCTGACCCTATGAATCAACCATAGTCTTCAGTATTTCCCTACATCAAACTTAATTTTGTTGCACGTCTCCCATTCAATAATCGCTAAGAGCTTTGTGCTTTGTTACTTCTGATAAGAAATCTTAAAATTTAAACGACAAATGAAGTGTCTATTTACACTAAGTGCAAATTTACACTAAGTGTTGGCGGAGGCTATTTACACAAACTCCACCCGCTGACGTCTGATTGGGCAAGATTAAATCACGGAAGAAGCTGGATTGTCAACGGTAGCCATAGTGTTAGGGTAAATCACTATGAACAGAACAAAAAAAGGAGGAAAAAAGTACATTTGGCGGTGTAAGGGCCGCTCGGCTCGGTCCAACGGCGGTTTCCAAGGAGCGGGTGAAGGATCGCTGCGCGTTCGTTTTTTTCAGTCTTGGCGAATTCTCATTTGTTTATTATCTGACTCCATGTTTAAATATGACCGCGAATTTAGTTTAGAAATCCAATTGGTCATCGGTCATCTGTATAATAATTTGGTAAATAGACATTACCAAATTATATCGAACTCGTTACTCTTATTGCACTCATTCATTCGGGTCTCAGTGTTGATCAGAGTCTCACGCCGGCTGGTACGCGGATCTCACGGTCACAAACTCTCCAGTCCGAACATTAATCAGAGGTTATGGCTAAAGTTATTTAACAGACTGCCCATGCTTGTCGTGATTTAAATAACTGTTTAGTTAAGCCCCCTACAGTCGCTTATATAACAACTTAGTTAAAGTTATGTTTATATAATGTATGATATCCAGAGGTTATGGCCAGAATCATTAAATAATGCCGCATCAATGCTTGCTATTATCATAATGCCGCCCACACGAACACAAAACACAACATAAATCCAGGCCTGGCTAGCGTCTAGACCTAGCCTAGACCTCTCTCGTCTTTCACTGTCGTCGCTCCTCCTTTTATGCCTCCGCTCCTCCGTGAGACGAGAGACCGGTGGCTCACAGGTGGTGCTCATTCCCAATCACGCCACCGGCTCTCGTGACGCTCTCACGGTCCCTCGACCCGCCCTGCTCGCCACGCATACGAACATCAAATGCTCAGAAATAGAGTAAAGATGCATACCTGAATTTAGGAAAATACGTAATGCTAAGAGGCACTCAACATTACGGACTGACCCTGGTTCTAATTTGCCTCGACGAATTCACAATGCGGAGTGTCTGTTGGGACACTCAGCATTATGAATGAATCTGGCCACCACAAGCAAGAGCAGCCAAGAGCATTTTGAAACCTTCCCTTAAATTACCCAGACCACGACAGGAACTTCTTTGAAGTGTTAAACATAACAATGGACCTTTTGGTTCTTGAGAACAGGCCGTAATTAGCATGGAAGACCTTGGGAGGGGCAAACCCATCCCAAATAAGCCAGACATGTCTAAACTCTAACCTTTAACACTTTTGGTTGGCTTCTAATGAGAATAAGACCTTTGGTCTCGGTCTGGTCTTGGTCTCATCACACTCTGGTCTCGGTCTTGTCTTGGTCTCATCACACTCTGGTCTCGGTCTGGTCTTGGTCTCATCACACTCTGGTCTCGGTCTGGTCTTGGTCTCATCAGACTCTGGTCTCGGTCTTGTCTTGGTCTCATCACACTCTGGTCTCGGTCTGGTCTTGGTCTCATCACACTCTGGTCTCGGTCTGGTCTTGGTCTCATCACACTCTGGTCTCGGTCTGGTCTTGGTCTCATCAGACTCTGGTCTCGGTCTGGTCTTGGTCTCATCAGACTCTGGTCTCGGTCTTGTCTTGGTCTCATCACACTCTGGTCTCGGTCTGGTCTTGGTCTCATCAGACTCTGGTCTCGGTCTTGTCTTGGTCTCATCACACTCTGGTCTCGGTCTTGTCTTGGTCTCATCAGACTCTGGTCTCGGTCTTGTCTTGGTCTCATCAGACTCTGGTCTCGGTCTTGTCTTGGTCTCATCACAAGTGGCCCCGGTCTGGTCTTGGTCTCATCACACTCTGGTCTCGGTCTTGTCTTGGTCTCATCACATTCTGGTCTCGGTCTTGTCTTGGTCTCATCACACTCTGGTCTCGGTCTTGTCTTGGTCTCATCAGACTCTGGTCTCGGTCTTGTCTTGGTCTCATCACACTGTGATCTCGGTCTGGTCTTGGTCTCATCACACTCTGGTCTCGGTCTTGTCTTGGTCTCATCACACTCTGGTCTCGGTCTTGTCTTGGTCTCATCACATTCTGGTCTCGGTCTTGTCTTGGTCTCATCACATTCTGGTCTCTGTCTGGTCTTGGTCTCATCACACTCTGGTCTCGGTCTGGTCTTGGTCTCATCAGACTCTGGTCTCGGTCTGGTCTTGGTCTCATCACACTCTGGTCACGGTCTTGTCTTGGTCTCATCACATTCTGGTCTCGGTCTTGTCTTGGTCTCATCACACTCTGGTCTCGGTCTTGTCTTGGTCTCATCAGACTCTGGTCTCTGTCTTGTCTTGGTCTCATCAGACTCTGGTCTCGGTCTTGTCTTGGTCTCATCACACTGTGGTCTCGGTCTGGTCTTGGTCTCATCACACTCTGGTCTCGGTCTTGTCTTGGTCTCATCACACTCTGGTCTCGGTCTTGTCTTGGTCTCATCACATTCTGGTCTCGGTCTTGTCTTGGTCTCATCACATTCTGGTCTCTGTCTGGTCTTGGTCTCATCACACTCTGGTCTCGGTCTGGTCTTGGTCTGATCACACTGTGGTCTCGGTCTGGTCTTGGTCTCATCAGACTCTGGTCTCGGTCTTGTCTTGGTCTCATCAGACTCTGGTCTCGGTCTTGTCTTGGTCTCATCACACTCTGGTCTCGGTCTTGTCTTGGTCTCATCACATTCTGGTCTCGGTCTTGTCTTGGTCTCATCACACTCTGGTCTCGGTCTTGTCTTGGTCTCATCAGACTCTGGTCTCGGTCTTGTCTTGGTCTCATCACAAGTGGGCCCGGTCTGGTCTGGGTCTCATCACACTGTGGTCTCGGTCTTGTCTTGGTCTCATCACATTCTGGTCTCGGTCTGGTCTTGGTCTCATCACACTCTGATCTCGGTCTGGTCTTGGTCTCATCACACTGTGGTCTCGGTCTTGTCTTGGTCTCATCACATTCTGGTCTCGGTCTGGTCTTGGTCTCATCACACTCTGGTCTCGGTCTGGTCTTGGTCTCATCACACTCTTGTCTCGGTCTTGTCTTGGTCTCATCACACTCTGGTCTCGGTCTGGTCTTGGTCTCATCACACTCTGGTCTCGGTCTTGTCTCGGTCTCATCACACTCTGGTCTCGGTCTGGTCTTGGTCTCATCACACTCTGGTCTCGGTCTGTCTCGGTCTCATCACACTCTGGTCTCGGTCTGGTCTTGGTCTCATCACACTCTGGTCTCGGTCTGGTCTCGGTCTCATCACACTCTGGTCTCGGTCTGGTCTTGGTCTCATCACACTCTTGTCTCGGTCTGGTCTTGGTCTCATCACACTCTGGTCTCGGTCTGGTCTTGGTCTCATCACACTCTGGTCTCGGTCTTGTCTTGGTCTCATCACACTGTGGTCTCGGTCTGGTCTTGGTCTCATCACACTCTGGTCTCGGTCTGGTCTTGGTCTCATCACACTCTGGTCTCGGTCTGTCTCGGTCTCATCACACTCTGGTCTCGGTCTGGTCTTGGTCTCATCACACTCTGGTCTCGGTCTGTCTCGGTCTCATCACACTCTGGTCTCGGTCTGGTCTTGGTCTCATCACACTCTGGTCTTGGTCTGGTCTCGGTCTCATCACACTCTGGTCTCGGTCTTGTCTTGGTCTCATCACACTGTGATCTCGGTCTTGTCTTGGTCTCATCACACTGTGGTCTCGGTCTGGTCTTGGTTTCATCACACTCTGGTCTCGGTCTTGTCTTGGTTTCATCACACTGTGGTCTCGGTCTGGTCTTGGTCTCATCACACTCTGGTCTCGGTCTGGTCTTGGTCTCATCACACTCTTGTCTCGGTCTTGTCTTGGTCTCATCACACTCTGGTCTCGGTCTGGTCTTGGTCTCATCACACTCTGGTCTCGGTCTGTCTCGGTCTCATCACACTCTGGTCTCGGTCTAGTCTTGGTCTCATCACACTCTGGTCTCGGTCTCATCACACTCTGGTCTCGGTCTGGTCTTGGTCTCATCACACTCTGGTCTCGGTCTGTCTCGGTCTCATCACACTCTGGTCTCGGTCTGGTCTTGGTCTCATCACACTCTGGTCTCGGTCTGGTCTTGGTTTCATCACACTCTGGTCTCGGTCTTGTCTTGGTTTCATCACACTCTGGTCTCGGTCTGGTCTTGGTCTCATCACACTCTTGTCTCGGTCTTGTCTTGGTCTCATCACACTCTGGTCTCGGTCTGGTCTTGGTCTCATCACACTCTTGTCTCGGTCTTGTCTTGGTCTCATCACACTCTGGTCTCGGTCTGGTCTCGGTCTCATCACACTCTGGTCTCGGTCTGTCTCGGTCTCATCACACTCTGGTCTCGGTCTGGTCTTGGTCTCATCACACTCTGGTCTCGGTCTGGTCTTGGTCTCATCACACTCTGGTCTCGGTCTGGTCTTGGTCTCATCACACTCTGGTCTCGGTCTGGTCTTGGTCTCATCACACTCTGGTCTCGGTCTGGTCTTGGTCTCATCACACTCTGGTCTCGGTCTGGTCTTGGTCTCATCACACTCTGGTCTTGTCTTGTATTGGTCTCGGTGGTCTTGGTCTTGATTACAACACTAGTTAAATAAAATCTGTAGCAAATCTCAAAATAAATATTAATTTTGTACATTTCGATGCCTACATTTCGGGGTTTTTTCTCATTTATTTATACATAATAGTAATTTGAACATTTATTGGTTATTATCCTTGACATGAAAATCATTATCAGCTTATCAACATCAGCCATAATCTTAATATCGGTGCATCCCTAATGAAATGTTTTTCATTCAGCCCCGATCATGTTCAACACCAGACAGATACTCTAACCCAACACCTGTCATCTGTCACGTTAACAAGCTAGTGCTCGTTCTCTGCTCCATTATTTCTTTGATTTTTCCCAGCCCCAGTCACTATAAATAGTTTCAGTTCCCAGAAGCCAATCACTTTGCATAGTTTAATTTACAGCGTTAAAAGTGAACAACTAAACATCAAGGGGTTTATACTTACTGTAGCTATAAACATTTCACCAGCAAACACTAAGCATTCAGCCTGCACTCTGGACAAATCATTTCGTTTATAGCTAGATAAACTTGATTTATATACACTCGCTAGCCATGTTGTTGGAGGATTGTTGCCTTTTGTTTATTTACTCGTCAGCAGGTATAAACGTACGGTAACTGATATCTGGCCATGTTGTGTTTTTCTTTTCTGAACAGAGCTGCACACTCTTTGGCAGAACGAGGAGCGGGCGGCCATTTCATCAGGCAAGATCAATGAGATCTGGCACCGGCGGCACGACTTCTGGCTGCTGGCAGGCATCGTGTGGTATCCTTGGAGACAGGCTGCTGTCACCGTAGAAACAATCCAGTTCCATTAATGTATATTTACACTGCTTTTGCTAAATGAACAGTTTGTTTAGAGCGCAAAGCCAAGAAGAACAAGGCAATAAAATGAGATGGAAAAAATTGAGCTCCTGCAAATACATTCATTTGCTTTGGCGAAGAGTAGAGCTACAGGGTTATTTGTTTCATTGAAAGTAAAGATTTTTACGCTTGAACACCTCATGTTCTCAGGGTTCCTATGCAGTTTGGAAAAGTATACCCCTGCTCATTAAAATTTATATTTTTCGTGACCAATGTTTATTATGCAAAACTGTTTGTTTTTACTATAAACAAGTCTCTTTTAATCAAACGTGCATGTGCCACTCAAACGATCATCCAAGTGCTGGTTTACTCCTGGTATTAGGATGTGTTTTGGTCGATCGGCTCACAAGTGGACGACGTTAAATTCAGGTGTAAGCAGGCTTTTGTCCACTAAAGACCACCTACAGTCTGTCTACTGACCTAATGAGTAAACCTTATGGGAAGAGCGGGATTTTAACTTTGTTGGCTAGAGACCCAAGTTTGGTTTGAAGACGAAAAACCTACCAAGCTCAGTGCTCTCAGTGTTCAGTGTGATCAGAAAAGAAACCATATACATCATATGTTTTTCCAAGTATATTTAATCCATTTGATCGAAAGACCTGAAAAAGCCCAAACATTTACCTGCCCAAAGTCCCTCCCCTTGAAGAAACCAGGACAGGAGTGGTTGAAAGTGGACAAAAGAGACGGATTAAAGCAACAGGTGTAAATGAGAAAGTGTCTCTTAATACCAGATGTGAACAGGTCCTCAATCAGACTGTACGGTATCAAAACGGATGTGCGATTTCTTGTCATTTAAGTGCTTTTTATCAGTTATATAAATAGTTGTATCATATACCAAATATAATGCTAAAAAATGTTATTCATGTTAAATACGGTCTATACAAATCTACAGTCTGGAAAAGGAGAAAGTTTAGGAACCCTTAAATGTAGTTTGACCCTTGACCTTTCGCAGCCATGGCTACGCGCGGTGGCAGGACATTCAGAACGACCATCAGTTCGCCATCGTGAACGAACCTTTCAAAACTCAAGCCAACAAAGGAAACTTCTTAGAAATGAAAAACAAGTTCCTGGCCAGACGGTTTAAGGTATGTTAAAAATAAAGAATAGAAATAGCATAGATCTCTTTTTCGTTTAGTGTGTTGTGACATCTGTGGTGGAGTTTAATTTGGTTTCGTTGTGGCTTTTCACTCACTTTTTTTTGTTGCATTGTTTGAAGTTTGCTCTGCCATTTGTATGATAATTCTATACTTATGTCTTGTTTCCGCCTCTACCTTTTGTTCTGCTGTTTGCCTGAAGATTTTATCTCTACATCGCAAACACCAAAGCTGAATATGCTGACTCGCTTCTTGTGAAACAGCCTCGTCTCTCGTTGTTTTTCCTGTTTTTCTTTTATCACATGTTTCATATCCTTTTCTCTACATCCTTCTTTTTCTTTTCTCAGCCTCTCTCGCTCCGTCTTTCTCTTCTTCTCTTCCGTATGCGTTGAGCAACCTGAGAAGTGCTTTTATTCCAGTGGAACGTCTTTTAATTGGAAGCTGGTGCTTTCTCATGCTCATAAATCACTGGAATGGTTTATCCTTCCAGACTTGATTTTTCTGTCAATTGTGTTCAATTTCCTTTTATTTTGTGACCTATTTTCCTCTCTCTTTCGCTCTCTTATCCAGCTCTGTTCTCAATCTTTGTCTTTTTTTATGTTTTCTTTGTGCTCTCAGCCGCTTCCCTCTTTCACACATGATGCCTTTTTCCATTGTCGTTTCCTCACTTTTACTTTAAAGAAGAAATTCAAGACTATTTTTGTGCTTACTTGATTGAATAAGGAAAAGCTTCTTCTTCTTCTTCTTTTTTTTTTTTACTCAGCAGGGGTGCATCAAATTAATCAAAAGTGAAAGTAAAGACATTTATAATGTTGCAAAATAGTTCGATTTTAAATAAAGGCAACTTCTTATTCATCCAAGAATCTTAGTTTCCACAAAAATATTTGGCAAACTTTTTCCGTCCCTCGCTTTGAAACACTGTTTTGATGGGCGTTGCATCGAAGACTCGGAAATAAACTCCCACTGCTATGATTGGGTAACAGTTTTGTATTTTTAAATAATTTTCAATGCCATTAAACGTGTGTAATTGATTTGAAAACTTCTGAAAAATGGCAACCGGTGAAATTCAGCCATACATAAAGTACATAAAAAAACAGTTGTTGTCAAAAGATTTAATATAAATGTTTAAACTTTTAAAAGCAGTGCTTTATTTAGCATGCTGGCATCATTATTAACTCGTACCTTCTTCCGAAGCACTAATTTTGTTGTTATCTGTGTCTTTCTCTCAGTTGCTGGAGCAGGCGCTGGTGATAGAGGAGCAGTTGCGTCGGGCTGCGTACCTCAACATGACCCAGGACCCCACTCACCCGGCCATGGCCCTGAACGCTCGTTTCGCCGAGGTTGAATGTCTAGCCGAGTCCCATCAGCATCTCAGCAAGGAGTCGCTCGCAGGAAACAAACCTGCCAATGCTGTCTTGCATAAGGGTGAGGAAAGTGTGTGAGTGTGTGGGATTTATCTCATAAATATATTTAAATGAGAAGTGATGTATCAGAGGGAATATGTTTGTGTGTAACTCCGACAAAGTTTTTTTGGCATCTTGAGCGTCTGATAAAGGGCTTCTGGATAGATCCAGCGGGACCAGTGTTCCTGCCAGCTCTGATATGGGAACGGTTCAAGAACACAAGGCGCTTTTAATATGTCCTGGACTTTTCTCTAGTGTGTTGTCTAATCTGTAGTGATAAACCATTTATTGGATACCATTTCGCTTGGCATGTCACTCTAGTTATTGCCTACAATTGCTGAGAGAACTGCCAATAAGTTTTATCACTTTTACCAATCAGAATCAATCTAATCACTTTTAGTTCGCTTTCTGAACCGTGAATCGGTTTTCAAAGCTGAAACTGATCAATAGATTAATTTTAGAATTTTTATTATATACTGTTATAGTATTTATTCATATTTTCATAAACTCTTATTTTTATATGTTCAGTGTTCATTTTAGTTTAAGTTTTAATATTTTTGTTCGTTTTAGGGTGTTTTCATATTTCAATTCAGCTGTAATATGTTTTTATTTAAGTTTATTTTAGTTTAAGTTTGTTTAGTCATTTTAGCTCTTCAATTAATTTTATTTCAGTTAACTGCCAAGGCAGCTTTTATTTTATTTTACTTTATTTTATTTTTAATTTATGTATTTATGTTTTTTTTTTGTATGTTTGTGTTTTTCTAATGTTTATATTTTAATTAATTTCCTCTTATTTCAATCCAAGACAAATTATAATATTAAATAGTTTTATTTTTACTTCTAGTTAACAATAACAACACGGTTCAAAACCTCTGTTGTGGAAATATTACATCTAATTGTTTTGAGGCTTAATGAATTTCAGAGTGTTTGATAAAGAATATAATAATGTTTCCACTCCCTCAGTTGTTAAAGTCAACATGAAATCAGCGTTAATCCTGTTTACTTTCTTAATGCATGTTCCTGTTCTTATTTATCAGTTCGTCTCTCCAATAAAATAAAAAAAGAGTCTTCATAAAGGTTTAAAGTGAATAGATGCACTTGATTTTTTTAGGGTGTGTTTACACTTGTAGTTCGGTTTGCTTGGTTCATTTGGACCGGACCAAAACAAACATTTAGCGTTGACTTGCGTTCATATTTCAGTCGAACCGCACCAGTTTGAGTGAGAAATCAGAGTGAGACCCATCTTTTCGGTCTCGGTCCTCTTGTTTAATGCGCATCAGGGTTCGGATGGCAGCGTTCACACTTATTCAAATCAACCGCACTAACAGAGCAATCACACCAGAGTTCGGTTTAATCAAGCCAAGCATGCTGAGTGTGAACAGAAAAGCTGCGTTGAACTGTGTCTTGTTTAAAAATGAATCCACAGGAAAATGAAGTTAACAAACTATGAGTGTCTTAGTCTCTGTTCAGACTAAATCCGATACAGGTCAGGGGTCTCATTTATAAAGCGTGCGTACGCACAAAACTGGACTGGAAACGTACGTACGCCAGTTTCCACGCAAAGGTTGTGATCTATAAAACACAAACTTGACGGGAGAATTGAGCCGCGCGTATGCACATTGTGGAGACAAAGGGAATTAGCGACTCAGATGGTGATATTTTATAAATCGGAATTAAAAAAATAATAATTGTATGCCATTTTTGGCTTTTGGGTGCACGTAAACTTTTAGTAGGGATCCTACGTACAGTTTTATAAATGAGACCCCAGATGTTTTGTAATATCGGAATTAATTTGACTTTTACACCACTCTAGATCAGCATTGTGACTTACTTTAATGTCCTTCAATGCTTACTTTAAAGATGCGGGATATCTTTTTATCATTATTTTGCGCATGCGGGCCAGTCCAGACCACGATCTGTTCTCACTGGAATCTGATATTGCTCTCATTTAAAATAAAATCGCACCAGAGTTCGGTTTATTCAGACCAAACATGCCAAGTGTGAACACACCCTTTTCAACTAGTATTTAGTCTATTAGAAATTCTATTTGAGTGCTTTTTAATTTTATTAACAAATCCTGTCTGCTCCTTTTAGTTTTTACAACTTGGCATGTTGTAATGATGGACATTTTTGTAGTTCTGAACCAACTGGAGGAGCTTCTGAGTGACATGAAGGCAGACGTAACGCGGCTCCCGGCCACTCTCTCCAGAGTCCCGCCGATCACGGCCCGTCTGCAGATGTCGGAGAGAAGCATCCTGAGCAGACTGGCCAACAAAGGCAACGAGACACACACCCCGCCGGTAAATACACAAGCACACTAATACACAGATATTCAGTAATTACAAAGTACACTGTCCTTCAAATGGTTAGGCTCATACATTTTTTTTTAAATAAGTTAAAACTTTGTTTTAGCAAGAATTAATTAAATTGACCAAATCATCATATTAGAATGATTTGTGAAGGATCGTGTGACACTGAAGATTGGAGGAATGATGCTGAAAATACAGCTTTAATCACAGGAATAAATTACATTTAAAAAAAAGTTTTTATTTTATTTGTGATTGTCCCGGTTGCTTCTCGCTGCCTTCATGTGCTTTCGGAAATGTCCTGCTTTCGTGATTACGAGTTTTCAAACGTTCAAGTGCTTTGTTGTTGGAAAGGACAGGAATCGCGGTAAAGAATAGTAGACAAAATAAAATGCAATGTTTAAAGCTTATGGCTCACCCAACTCGTGAACTTTTCAAAATTAACCCAGAAATTCTCAGGGGTAAGCAAAATATTAATGTCCAGTTTTGTACTGTATTTATGTGTATATCTGTGTGTGTATTTATTGTATTTACGATAATTCTGATAGCATGTGAGGATAAATGCCACAGTGTGTTGTCTATGTAGGCAGTGCATTATCCGGGTATTTAAAGTACACTTTTTCTTTTGTAATTTTCAGTGTGAACACACTACAAAATGGCATAGAATAGTGCATTAATAAAGCATTTGGGACGCACACTCGCATATACCTACATGCCAGTACTCCCATTTGTTACATCCATTTACATTAATACATTTGGCAGACGCTTTTATCCAAAGCGACTTGCATTGCATTCAAGAAACACATTGATATTATAATCAGTTCTTGCTTTCCCTGGGAATCGAACCCATGACCTTGGCATTGCAAACACCACACTCTACTGTTTGAGCAACAGGAAAGCTGTACATCCACTTGGCACTATTAAAATGTGCAGAGTTTTAAAATGAATATTACGTTTATTTTTTACCTGCTTTAAACAAAGTCCCTTTGGTGTCTCTCTCTCTTTCTCTCTTTCTCTAGCCTATTCCTTCAGGCCCGTATGCTACCCCACAGAACTTCGGCCCTCCCTTCACTCCTGCACCTTCAGCGGCTCTCACTCTAGCTGGGGCCAACTACAGCCAGATGCCCCCTGGCTCCTTCATATCAGGTCAGTTTTGCTGATCCATCCCCAGGAAGATCCCCCAAACAAAACAAGACCCGACCAGCATCCAGTGGTCTCATACTCGGCTTACCATTATGCAGGGATCAGTTTGTATTAACTGCTCATTTTAAACAGAATGCTTGTACACATTCACATTCATGCATTTGGCAGACGCTTTTATCAAAAGCAACTTGCATTCTATTCAAGAAACACATTGACATTCTAATCAGTTCTTGCTTTCCCTGGGAATCGAACCCATGACCTTGGTGTTGCAAGCGCCACTCTCTACTGTGTGAGCCACAGGAGAGGTGTACACAAAAGCAGGTCAAGGTGATAAAACGGTTGCTTTGAATGTTTGTGATGGTTTTAGAAACGGTGTGTAGAAAAAGAGCTAAGGACTTCTAAACATAAACTTTATGACGTTCTTAAAGAGCACGTTTAAATGAGAGTCTAATTGAAATCTGTTTTGACCAGCTGGGGGTATTGAAATGTTTGTTTGGTTGGTCGGTTGGAATTTGAAAGGCAGATTTGCTCGCCATCTGTTGCTCATGGCAGTCTCAAAATGTGAAAACAAAGTGCTTCTTGTATGCAGCTCTGGATTGGAGCATCTGCTAGATGCCTTAAGTGTGAATGCTGAAGGGATTTTTTTGGGATGTTAAATTCTCCTGTCGCAGCTTAATATGCAGAGACGGCTATAAGTAGGCCATTCATAGGTTGATTCTGTTGAAAAGGGTAAACACTGTAGCTCTGTGCTGCTATCAAAACATTGCACTGCACGGTTGAGCGTCCAATGGCGTGAGGTGGGGGCGGAGCCACATGTTTGGCCGGCCAATGGCAGATGGGGAGGGGAGTGTTCTGAAAACCTGTTTGAAAACAGTATTCTTTTTCTTCGTTTCTTTTTTTTTTGTGCTGTAGCGCTTCACCTTTAAGAGCACAGGAATTTTCAGGTTTGAAATGGATCACACCGTACACAAAACAACAGTGAATTTAGTTTTAGCAGTGAAAGAGAATTTGTTTTTGCAGTCTTCCCGATAATGAGGACTGCCCAACAAAACAATCAATGAGCGACTGAGATGTTGGAACTGAGATTGTGATTCGTTTTTCAACTAATTGAAAACTAATGTTTTTCACGGTTTTAGGGATAAGGAAGACACAGAGGCAAGGAAATAATGGAAAACGACTGTAATATTAAACTTTGAACAAATCACTTTAAATATGAACGCAAAAAGTGCTTTTGCAAAACGTCAAGGGACAAAAAGAACAGGAAAGAACAGAAACACAACCTAACACTGACAACTACCGACAGGGAGTGAAGGAAACACAGGGTTTAAATACACAAGGATAGAATGGGAGAACAAGACACGGCTGATAAGACTAACGATGGTTAATGAGGAGTGGAAAAAAACACTGGGAGATCACGGGAGGAAACAGGAAGTAGACAGCGACACGACTGACATGTAACAATGTTGTTCATTAAAAGAATCAGTACATCGGTTTGTGAATCTGTGAATCAGACTACAGCAGTGTTATTTTAGTATTGTTTTATATACATATATATATATATATATATATATATACTAGAGTTTATGTTTAAATTAGCTTTTATTTATTTTAATCTTTTCAGTTTTAATTTGAACTATAGTATATTTTTTTGTAGTCATTTGATGTGCTTTTTCCCCTTTTTTATATTACTGTATAGGTATAATTTATTTTATTTCAATTAACAAAAAGGTTTTTATTAGTATAATAACCCTGGTCTGTACTGGTCGTCCCGTATGCTTGCAAAGACTAAGTAAGCAGTGGTTTATTAATGATAAATGATCTCAATGGACAGCGCTTTAACTTTTACTCATGATTAACGTGGCAAAATCAACAGATGATTCAACTTCTCTCTGTTTTTCTCCTTCTGTTTTTTTCTCTCGCTCTCTGTCTATTTGTGTTTATGTGGGCGTATATGTGGGTGCACAAACACTCTATTTCACAATAATTTGTGAGGTCAGTGTTTCTCTATAAAGCACTTTGAAGATGTAGCATTTGATTCTTTAACAAGATTTAATGAGTTGCCAAACTTCCAATGAACCTGGAAGGATTTGTATTCCACAGATATAATTCATTCATCATAAAATATGGCTACTCTTGCTCAATATGTCACTTTTGAAAGCACACGTTCTGTCCTTAGTTACAAAAAACATAAGTCACACTTATTCATATTTCTGCAGAAATATGA
Organism: Rhodeus uyekii; assembly: GCA_037043235.1. Lineage (NCBI taxonomy): Eukaryota > Metazoa > Chordata > Actinopteri > Cypriniformes > Acheilognathidae > Rhodeus > Rhodeus uyekii. Next base: position 2,032,746 of record JAWRVZ010000105.1, on the reverse strand, counting down.
CTCTGTTTAGCACACTTAATTGCGTTTTAATTTAAGAGGGTCCCCCTGTGGAATTTTGGCTGAATAATCTACATCTTTGGTCCAAGAGAACAGATTAGCCCTGCCAGTGAGTTTATTGTTTCAATATTAGCTCTGTTGCAGCATATGCGTGCAGGAAACACTGAGGAGAACAAATGTAGTTATTTTTGTTTGCCGTTTTCTGTTTATTCTATCAGAGGCCCAACTGTTTTTACCCATACGGAGTCGAAGGGTTTCTGGATTGAGAGTCCTGATACCAATCTTTCTACCGCAGCGTCTAAGGGAGGCATATTTTCTTGCCATGGTGCTTTTTCTGAAAATGTCATTACAGTTATCCAGAACCGTAGCTGTGCCAGGAATTGCTCAGCCGAGGGAACTTTTTTTTTTTTTTTTTGCTTCTCTACTCAGATATTTTTAAGAGGGAAAAAAAAAACTCCATAAAGAAACACGAATGTGCTCGTGCTTTTACGCCGGTTTTTCAAACCCCCAGGAGGCAGAGCTAGACGCTCACCCGCTCTCTCTCTCTCTCAGTCTCTGTCTGTCACTGAAATAGCCCCGGACTTCAGATCCTGGTGGGTGTAGAGGCTGATTGGGTTTGTTGAGGCTGTACACACTGAACCCTCGCCTGGCTAAAAATATAACCCCGCTTGGGGCCCGTTTGAACCCTCTGGTCCCTGATTGAGACAACTGCGGTGACCCCATCTTAAACCGAGCCAGGGAGCGAGATGAAAACAGCATGCCAGACTAAACAAAAAATGAGGGAGAAAGAGATCTAAAAGAAAAGAGAAAAATGAAGGACAGACTGTGTTGATCCGTTTAACGTACTCCATAATAGGACATTTTTTGGACCCGGTCAGACATCTCTCTAAGAGACAGAAGGAGAAGTGAGAGAGGGAGGAGAGAGAGAGAGAGACAAAATGGAGAGCGAGCACCTCGGTAGAAATCCTAGTAACATCTCTCTCAATCATTCTTAAAGTTGTCAGAAGTAAAGACCTTGGCGAGCATGTCTTGTTTTCTTTTTTAAGTCATTGCCACTTAAACTCTTAGCGTTTTACATGTCATGAACTTTACGGAGCAAAAGGTTTTAGACACATTATGTCAACACAGATTTCTTTGGCAAAAATCGGCTAACATCTCGTTTTTTTCCGGGGTTTTTTACCTTGAGAAAGTTCAGTGCGTCACAGCCGGCGGATGTCCCGACTCTGGCTCGCGGGATTACTGTAAGAGCGGGAGGTACAAAACTGGAAGATTTTATGCTTTTTCTTTGGCCGAGTTTTTGTTTTTTAATCTTTCAATATTGAGGACTGATTCTGTGCCGCTGATTGACCGCTCCCTACCCCCCAGTGTCTACAGTCTGCCCCCTTTCTGCCCCCACAGAAGCTCCGTCCTGCCTGAAGACCAAGGAGCACGACGTGCTGCAGCGCCAGAGGGTGGTGGACCTGTGGAAGGACGGCAAGTCGGAAGGGTCAATTGGGCAGGAGCTCCGCATGCCCAAATCCACCGTGCACAGCATCATCGTCAAGTATCGCCTCAGCAACACGGTGGAGAACCTGCCGCGCAACGGACGGCCCAAAAGACCGTGACTCGAAGAACAAGACTCTAGAACGTGAGGGGCAGAAAGGCTAGAAAAGCGATAAACTGTTAATAAATTAGACTGAATGGGAGTGTACAAAGAGGTGGGAATGTCTGGAAAAAATAAGAGCTATGGGACTTCTTGAGAAAAGATTTTCAGGCTAAATGGTTAACAATACTTTTAAAAAAGAGAGCTGAAACGAGAGCCGTTTGGACGAAGAAAACACAGTCCTCTTCTTCCACTTATGCTCTTTCCAGCACTTTTTCCCCTCTTTCTATCTCCCTTCCATTCTCACTCACTCTCTCTCGCCTTGCCCCCTCCGTTCTCTTTCTTTCATCTGTCGGTCCGAGAGAAGTCCCAGCAGATTCATTTCTCATTTGGTCGAAGGAGCGAGAGTGCTCGTTTAAGTGCCCGAAACTTTCACTCCCTAATTCCGCCACAAATCATTAATTCTCATACAGTATCTCTCTTTCTTTTATCATTTATCCACTCTCCTTCTCTCTTCTTCACACACGCAGCCTCTCACAATGTCAGAAGTGAAGGATTCCAAAGACAGCGGTTTTTCCAAAATACCACGGGTTTGTTTTCTGTCATTAAAACCCCTGACCCAATCAAACGGTTTTGGAACTGAGGCACAGTGGAGTGGAACTATCTTCTTTTCTTCTTTTTCTGGAAACTGCGGATCTCAAAACTCTACGGACTCTCTGCGTTCCTGAAGCAGGACTGTGAAATGTTACAGTGTCACGAAACCACCCCATATATATGAAGACTCTTCATCTTTTGCAACCTGTCAACCCAGACAGAGATATCTTTGCATCTGACATGAGCGCAATTTTATGGCTTTCCCAAGCTATCTTATTGAAGGAGTGCGCTGGTTCTGGGACAGAAGTCCTTCATGCTGAGTGTGCACACGAATCAACCTGCCTGACCAAATTCCTGCGTTGTGCTAGAGCCAGATTCAATCCCCAGCAGGACATTTATACAGTACATGACTGTTGTGTGAGAACTCCCTGCATTCTGCAAAAATGCACAAACACACCCACGTGTGCGCAAGCACGCACGCTTGAGAGCCACTTAAGCAGCTCTTTATTTTCCACCACGGGGTGTGTTGTATTGTGGTGTGTGTGTGTGTGTGTGTGTGTGTGTGTGCATGGTCATGCATTATCAAACTGAAGCTAACTGCGCATATGGTTGTGTTGGGTTGGGGTTGATGCTGTACGAGTGAAGATTCAGAAGGCTCTTCCGTGTGTGTGTGTGTGTGTGTGTGTGTGTGTGTGTGTGTGTGTGTGTGTGTGTGTGTGAGTGTGCTGCTTGTTTGGATAGGCCGGGTCACTGAGGCCAGCTGCCATCTCTGCATGTTTTTCTGGTTTACCGAGCAGAAGAGAGACTGAGACTTGAGGCAGGCTGGTGTGCAGGAGCTAAACTTTGTGCCTCAGATCATTTTTGGAAATGAAGACAGAGAGATGATCTGAGTAGGAATAATAATTTAATGGTGACTAATGATTATGTTGTTTATTATGTTGATTAAGCGATTACTCTGTTGATTATTTCTTCAATTTGGATGAAAAAGCCAAATAAATATATATTTATATATATATGCATATATAATATAAATTGTTATTATTCTTTTTTTTGGTAAATTATCATTTATATATTTTTTATATTACATTTTTTTAAACGCCCTCCTGTATGTAATATGCATTTTATGTATGTGTTTGAATATATATATATATTGTATATATTCAATATATATATATATATATATATATATATATATACACAAACAGTGTCTCTTACTATATGCTACTATGTGTAATATGCATTATATATATATATATATATCTAAAATAGGCATAAAGGAGGGCCTTAATAAACATTGGCTGTAAAAATAAAATGATAAAATATATATACCGGTGTATGTAAATGTTAATTCATAAAAAAACAGGGACACAAACATTCCAAGACTTACAGATTATTTTCATGTTTTTGAAATAAAGCTGCTTTTTTTCTGATTACAAATACAGTAAAATATTGCAATATTGTAAAAATATTAATACAAATTAAACAACCGTTTTCTATTTGAATATGTTTTAAAATGTAATTTATTCCTGTGATTAAAGCTTAATATTCAGCATAATTTCTCCAGTCTTCAGTGTCACATGATCATTTGTTTTATTAGCTTTATCAAAGTTGAAAACAGTCATGCTGCTTTAAAGTTTTTTATAGAAACCACGATGAAAAGACATTTCAAAAGAACAGCATTTATTTGCAATAAAAATATTTCAGGAAATTATACCTATACATATTTCATAACATGTTTTAATGACACTTTTGATCAATTTAATGCATCTTTGCTCAAAAAAGTTTTTTTTTTTACATTGTCTTATATTTTATTACAGTTTCTGCTTTGTGATAAATATGTTTACTTTTTGTATATATGATTTTAATTAAGTGATTAAATGGGGCATTTAAAATCTAAATTTAACTTCCACCAACTCATTAAGTCTTTTAACTAATACAACACCCGATTAATAGGTGATGATATTACATTTTGTTTACTTTCTTTATTCATTGTTATTGATTTTATCAATTAATAGTCAGCTCAAGATATGAAAAACAGACAGCTTGAGTCAGTGAATCAGTCAGAGAGAGACAGTCTGGGACAGGTCTGACACATGGCTTTTCTGTACGAGAGAGACAGTCTGAGTAAAAGAGGCAGTAGTCTGAGAGAGACAGTCTGGAAAAAGCAGCCTGAAAGAGAGTGAGACAGTCTGAGCGATATTTCCAAGATTGTTGATTGTAGAAGCAGAGAGTCAAGTCACTCCGAGATCTGAATTATTTGGCTTGGCTCGCTCTGCAGGAGTACGCAGTACAGCGTTCAGAGATACGAAAGTCACCCGGCAGGTTTCTAACTCAGCATTTCCCCCTTGTAAAGGAGCCCCAACGCATTCCAGACGCGTTCCCATCCGAAGGCCACGCATTCTTCCCCTCTTATTGCATGTTTACGAAACGGTGCCAGTCTTAATCAGATCATCGAACTCGAGCGTTAGCGTTAGCCCGTTCCAGCGCACATATTTCCTTTTTTTTGCACACTCAAGAACTTTAAACTCAGCCAAAACCTGTAGCACAACAAACGACTCTGGTGTTATTGTCCTTGGAAAAACTTTGGTTGTGTAATTTCAAGGAACCCGAGCCAAGAGGGATTGTTTCTTTTGAAGATCTTGCAACTGCTCCTCGGTGCGTAGCGTGTTTAGGCCTGAGAGAAAACAGGTACCCCGAGTGCTCGATCAAGGTGGCTTTCAGGATACCGTGCAACATGACGGTACATGACATTTTTACTTTGACAAATAAAGATGCAGCGTCTGTAAACTGTGTTATCCACAAGAGCACTATTAGCATTGATATTGCAGCAGGAGTTTGTTAAATGTAGCCTGGAATTTGGGGTGGGTGGGAGTTCATTCTTCAAAACAAGGGTATTTTTGGAGTAGAATAAAATAGTTGCAGTCACATTAGCGAAATACTTCACAACGGATTTGTGTGACCAACTTAAACATCAGCAAAATCTGCATGGCCAACTTTTTCTCCCGATCGCGTGTGTTTCTATTGAAATGACTGTATTTCGCATGTTAAATTTCACAGAGCAACGGTAAATATGTCCACGACGTGTCCCTTCACTAGAACAAGTATCAGTCTATAGGAGGTTTCCGGCTGGAAAGTTAGTCCGTGTTTGTATTCTATATGTGACTTGAAGAATGGCAGTCATACTGTGAGTTTGCAACAAAAAAAATCTACATGTACAGCAAGTGAAGCTAAAGATTTTCAAACACTATACACTCACTGTGTGCTTGTGTGTGGTGAACTAAAACACTCAGTACTGTTCTCCTCACATATATCTCTTTATACAAGATGAGGTTTTGTATTACAGTGGAATCCACTTATCTCGAGCTCGGTTAACTCGCCAATCCTATTTTGTCGATGTTTTTGAAGTGGAACCGCCAAACTCCCTCATTGTCTAAACATTTTCTTGTTGGTTATGTCGATTCTTTTATGTCACCGAACCCTGAAATCTCAAGCACAAAAGAGGGACAAAGTCGCCACTTAACATCGGTTATCTCGTGACTAATGATAGTATCGAGTTCACTGCACATGCGCTGAGTTCACGTTGCACGTTTATCACGGTCTGTACGGTCGCTGTACACATCGACAAAGACGTTGTTACTGATAGAAGCATTTGTTTTCAAGCAGGCCGTTAAAGGCAAAAAGCAACAAAGCATTTTAGACTTTGTAAAGAAACCATAGTAACCGCGTGTGCAATACTATCAGAACTGTGTCCGAGCGAAATGACTGTTATGAGTGAATGTGTTTATGTGTGTGTGACTGTGTTTACGCTGTGAGTGAAATTGTGTTTGCAATGTTGGAGAATATAATTAAAGGTTTGTATGGAGAATCAAAGGTGTTTTTTATTGTATACTGGTAAATCTCTGCTGTTAGTTGGTGCACATATGCTTTTTGTTGTTAGCAAACATATACAGTGTATGTACATTTATATAGCATGCCGATCACTTCAACAAACAAATCTCCATATTGGCTTTCGTTTATCTCGATCATCAGTTATCTCAATGCTTTTTTGCAACCCCCGAGACCGTCGAGATAACTGGATTCCACTGTATTATTATTATTATGTAAGGTATATGATACACTTTGATTGTATGCAAGTTGACCCATTAAAGGATGTCCACAATGGAGCACAATGTGGTTTTGTTTGTTTTATGTACAATATATTGTTACCATATATGAGTAATTAGTCATTATTGTTTTTTATTCGTATCAGTTGATATTGGATATTTAGTTGTGCACTTGCACTTATAATGAAATGACACGGTTGAAGTCCCGATGAAGTAGAAGTAGCAAAATGTTTTTTTTTTTCTTTGTAAGGATGTTCATCTGAGTGGATTATCGAGAAAAAAAAAGCAGGGCGGGACTTGGTTGTTGATGGGATTTTGAGATGTGAGATGCACTCAAAAGTAAATGCAAGCTTGCATTTGTTTGTGGTTCGGGTTTTTAAGTGCACCTGTCATTTTTTTCCAATATCACCTTTCATTCAGTGTGTGATATCGCTGTTTTGTGAATGTAAAAGTAATTCCACTCTCACTTCCTGTTACAAACCTACTCAACGTAACACATTTGCATAATGCCGGTCTGTGCTCTTCATTGGCTGCCCGTGAACAACGTCTATTTTGAGCCTCAAACTCTGTAGTTGTAACTGAGACCGGAAAAGGTTGGAAAGACTGGATAAGGATTGTGTCGTCGACAGTTCGAGAAAACGCTGTTTTCAGTGCGGAGAAGTTATTTTGACGCAAGAATTGAGTTGTTTTTTCTTGAAATTAGCATATACATGGATGAACTGTTCGCAATTAGATCTATAACATGCATTTAAAAAATAAACAGAGTTGGGTTTCATTTCAGACCAACTTTAAATATAATATTTAGACATTATGATTTAAATGAATGAATTTTTTAACTTTGTTATAATGTTGTGATACCTAAATTCACTCATAGCATATAAAACTATTAAAATCAAAGAGGTTTCTAGTTCCCATCTGGTGTTGTGTGAGGAGTGAGCCATCGATACTCTTGATCACTGCTTTCTAAACTGAATGTGTGTCAAATTCACCTATAATTGTGTAAAAACGCATCATTTACTAATATTGTACATTTCTTTCTTTCCCTGCATAGTACGTGCTTGGGATGAGCACGAGTTCTCAGCAACTTTTTACTGAATTTAAAATTCAGGAACATCTTTATCCTAAATTTAGTAGAAAAATAATAAGTGCACGCTTGTGGATGAATCATGATTTCTGTGTGAAAACATTAACACGTTTTTCCCGCTCAAGTATGTGCATATTCACGGTTAGTGAATGAAACCCAATGAGATGGAAACGGGAAGTCGGAGCCGGAGAGTAATGGAAAAACTCAATAATAACAAAGATTGGAAGTTCAGGTTGAACTTTTGCTGTTTTGATTTCAACAAGAAAGCAAATTAGTGTACAGCTCATTAACGCCCCTTCCTGCATATGTGTGTTTGCATGTTTCCCTGCAGTGTTGAACGGACCCCCCATGTCGGTAAAGAAAGAGAGGGAGGCGGAGCTTCTGATGGCACGGAGGGAACAACGCAGCGGGGAGGTGATCTGCATCGACGACTGAATTCAGCGCCTCACAACACACACACACACACACACTGACTCAGTCAAAGGACATCTGCATGCAAACCTGAACACACACATGCACATGCAGTTTGACAAATGAACAGACTACCCTCAGTATCACGGCAGCACTTTCACGACACCTCGAGTTACAGCTACTCTGAATTCAGCAGAGCTTACACTCTCTTTTGGTTATTTCCTCCCGACTACGTATGTGCGCATATACACACACTGACATTTTATTTCCTTTCCTCTCGTAACTATCTGTCTCAAATCAGCATTGCATTTTAGAACGATCCACGTTCACCTGCTCGCCAGCATCCCTCAACACAGACATGAAGCTGCATGTATGTGGAATAGCTTCACATCGCCCGCAAGTGGTTTGTTTTCCGACAGCAGGCACCTCACAGTCCATGGTTTAGTCAAGAATAATGCCTGTGCGTTGAGCTGTGCCTCCTCTAGCAGAGTGCAGTTTTTCAAGAAGCCCTCATCGTAAGCTAGCCATAAACAAGCTTCAATCTTAAAGCAATCTTTAAAGTGCCCCTATTATGCTTTTCGAATATGAATAACCTTTCATTCAGTGTGTAATATCACTGTTTTTGACTGTAAAGGTCTGCAAAGTTCAAAGTGCACAACAAATAAAGTTATTGTTTCCTGCCGAAACGAGTCAGCAATTCCGTCTCACTTCCTGTTACAAACCTACTTAACAACGTAACAAATTTGCATAATGCCAGACTATGCTTTTCATTGGCTGGTCTGATGAGTCTCGATTTCTGTCGAGACATTCTGATGGTAGAGTCAGAATTTGGCGTAAACAGAATGAGAACATGGATCCATCATGCCTTGTTACCACTGTGCAGGCTGGTGGTGGTGGTGTAATGGTGTGGGGGATGTTTTCTTGGCACACTTTAGGCCTCGTTTCTGACCATGACCACCATGTACAACATCACAACAGACCAATCAGAGCAGAGTAGGTTCTTGGAAAAGAGGGCTTTAGAGAGACTGAATCCTTAAACCGTTTCTGTGAGAAATGAGGTGATGCTGCAGTGTGTTTTTTGACCTTGAATCCATATCAGTCTATTGTAGAAGACTCCAGAATAGGATGTTAAAGGATTTTTACAATACCATAATACGGGCACTTTAATCTTAATATCTGAAAGGGATCACCCCAAACTGAAACTCAAGTCATCATTTGCATTACAAGCCTGTTTAACTATCTTTTTTTACGCAGAAAAACTGTTTTCTCGTCCATGCAATGAAAGTCAATGGACTCCGAAACAACATTGGACCCCATGGACTTTCATTGTATGGTCAAAGAATATATCAGAAAATATGTTGCTACAAAGAAGAAAAAGAGTCATAAATTTCATTTTGGGGTGAACTTTGATTTGGTTTGGGAGGATATACACACATTTTTTAAAAAGAGTGGAAAAACAATTAACAGTACCCTGGCCAATTTTCTGCATCTTTCAGAGAAACAAAAACCTGAGGTAAAGTTTATAACCTACCACGACAGTAAGGAAGTAATGTATTATATTCGATTAAAACAGTATTGGCTGCAGTATTGTCTTGGGATAAAAAGACATGTTTGTCATGAAGTTATTTAGCCTTATATTAAGACATCAAGCGTTGATATGTAGAGTTCCCTGCCTTTTAAGTACTGACCCTTAATCTCGTTACAGTGAGGTGAAGAGGGTTCATCCTCATGCCTCCCTAATAATGTCCAAGATTGTTACTGAAGCACGTCTGGCAGTCCCGCACTTTCCAAACTCCCCTTTCTCTCTGTCTCTGTCATCCCTCCATCACTACACACTTGCCTTCTTTCATTCAAACCAATCGCTCGCATCTCACTCCAATCCTATATTCACATTTCGACTTATTTTTACGAGATCTTTGATATTGTTTGCATATTTAAACTCGGTTTCATTGCATTCTCCTTGTTATTACAATTAAGATTATTGTTGTTGCTCTTGATGTTGTCCTTGATGTTACGATTGCGAAGCTTCTACCAAATGAAAATAATAATAATAATGATGATTAAAAAAACAGTCGAAACATTGATGCATTGTATGTTTGGTCCATGACATTTCTCTATAGCGGACCTCTTGTAATAATATTCCATGAAGAGGTTGAACGGACTCTGTAATGATCAATATCATTGCTATCTAACGGACATCGCTTATATCTAGATTCGGGGCTTGCCGACAAATAACCTGTATGCAGTGGATCACGTGTAACCGTGAAATTGAAAACATATGAATGCATATATTCAAATCAGCAAATGAAATTCCTTCCGCAGTGTTTCTTTAGGATCTTTGGCTCCTACAAATGCAAAGCCTTGTAATGTAATCGCCTTAAATGGAAATACAACTGTAAAGGGTTAATCAGCAGATGTGAACTCTGTATATGACTGCAGTTGTACTATCCTCATAGCTAGGCTTCAATTTCAAAGTTGAAATGTTAATTTATTTGCCCTAGTCCCCAGTATAGTTCTGAAATATCGTTCATTTCAGTGCTTGGTATTATTTGGGAGAGTTGTGTCAAATCAAGCACTTGATTTGCATTTGTCCATTTTTCCATTTCTGTCTTTTAATATTTGTTTGTTTTTCCGCCTTTTTTGCGTTTTGTTTCCTGCTTTAAGCGTTACTGTGTACGGTGTGATTCCAGACAGTCCGTGACATTGTTGTGATCACCGAACGGAACATGTTAATAATGCATCTTTCTCTCTTTTGTTTTGTTTTGTTTGTAATAAAATAAAATTTCAAATGAACAATTTCTGGTTTGCTGTGCTTCTTATCAAAAGAGATGATACAAGGTTGGAGGATTTGATCATTTTATGTCTGTGTTATCAATGGCGGTGTGCGATGCGGAAGGACGAGGAGAGCACGTTAGCGGAAACACTCTTTAATAAACAAAACAAAAGACTTTAAATACAAACAAAAGCACAAGAACCTAGGGATACTCTGGGAACACGGAACGGACATCCACACACACGTAAACATCGTTAACAATCGACACGGGAAAACATATACACAGGGTTTATATACACAGGGTAATGGGAAACAGCTGACGAGACTAACAAGGAAGTGATTGACACGACAGGTGAAGTACAAGGAAGTGAAGAGACACAACAAGACTGTGACGTCTATTAGGGGTGCACATGCATGTCTTGGTTCGTTGCATACAGTCGCATGACGAATGCAGTCAGTCACAGGCGATCCACACTTTTATCCAGAAGGGGGCGCTTGTGGTAATGCAATGCTGTTTGCTAACCGCCATGCCACCAAAAAGAGCAGAAGAAGAAGAGACGATCTATGCACCAACCCAAAACAAGAGCTCATACAAGCAAGAGCTTGCTCGCGGAGTTTCGATTCATTTTTGTGACGTGATCCACAAACCTCACTGAAAGGGAACTGGGAAGACAGAAAAAACTGCATTCTGTTTGTTTTCTTTATGTTTTTATTATGAGTGTACACAAAAACAACCCCTTCAGACCCTATACAGTTTTGAATGTGACGGAGTATTTTAAGTTGTTTCCGATATTATAATAAGACCAAATCATTTGACGTTGTGCCGAATTGTGTCATGGAAGTCTCACTATTAAAGTCTAGTAATGAAATATGGAAATGGAGGAGGACATGTAAATGTACCAAACTCATATCGAACCGTGACGTTTATAACAAAATAAAACAATTAATTTGCAACTGGAATTTAAGATCCAGTCGGGAACGTGTTGAGGCGTCCACATCCTCTTGTTAAAAAGCACGCCAGTGTCTCCCACAAATGCAGTGCAAGCCGTAATATCCGATTCAGAAACAGTTGACTCTTTTGAACCGATTCTTTATAATGAGTCACTCATAAAGATTCACAAACACCCCGTCTCAAAAGGAACACTTCATGTGCACTTACGGTCTTGTGGACTTAGAATAGCCACCGTGTGTGTAATCGTGAAGTCCACGAGAGCATAGGGTGTCCCATTTGGCTCTATGGCACCCTAAAAACTTGCTGTCTTTTTTGGCTTGTGAGTTACTTGCAAAATGATCTGCCTACTATAAAAATACAAAACATTCATTTATGACTAAATTGAGAATTCTTTATATGCTCAATATATGTTGGTGTAGCAGAACTACATGAACCCATGTTGCAAAATTCAACTCTGTACTTCTTCGCTTTTGAAGTTAGCGGAGAGAAAATGACTGCTGTCCGAACAACTGAGACAAAAGATTTAGTTCCTTCACTCTTCTTCTTCTCAATTCACTTTTTGGAGGGAGATGAGTGTTGTAGTTTTTATTAACAGTCCACAAATGCTGCTCTACATTTCCCTTCTTCAGTATAGCGATGAAAGACTAGCAGATTGAGGCAAACACACTTCAAAAATGGAAGTGGGAAGTATTTAACTTCTTAGTTTGTTCAGCTCCCCCACTCATTTTTATACCCTTTCTTAAGTTTAAAAGAAATAAATTGGAGGATTTCTCGCTAGCTTGCTAGAGTTTAGCAGCAGTTGGTGCCGTGACCCGTGTGTTAGAAGAGATCAGACTGGCTGCCCTGTACGTCAATCAAGTGACATATAGTGAGGACGGATGATGGACTGACGTCTACTTTGTTAATTCCATGCGATCCACCGACACCAACTTTGTGATCAGACCTCTAACGTCAGGCGTTCCAGACGTCAGGAAAGTGCGGACTTGTAGAAAGACCGGGTGCCATTGAGGACAGGGCCAAACTCATTTGTGCTTTAGCATTTGTGCTTTTTGCATCAATTTCACTCAGTCAGTTATGGAAGCTTGTTTCTGGCACAGAAATTTTAGCAGTTGCGAACAATTCTGACTACAGTAATCCCTGTCACTTCGCGGTTCAAGCTTCGCGGTCTCTTTATTATCTATTTAAATAATAATAATGTTATTAATTCTTTATTAATATTATTTTTCAAAATTATTCATCAAAAATAAAAA